>VWZD01002531.1:755828-1036697 GCA_013396695.1 Sakesphorus luctuosus
CTTTCGGTTCGGTTCGGCTCCTTTCGGTTCGGTTCGGCTCCTTTCGGTTCGGTTCGGCTCCTTTCGCTCCTTGCCTTGTCGGTTCGCTCGGCGCTCCCGGGCTGTAAACACTGCCCCAGCTGAGCGGCGGCCGCGCCACTGCGCACGCGCGGCGCGCACCANACAGATTTTTACAGGTTATTCTGAGTTGGAAGGAGGATCATCAAACCCAACTCAAGTCAATGGCCCACATAGGGGACTGAACCCATGACCTTGGCATTATTACAACCAAGTTTTAACCAACTGAGCTCCTCTCAGGCTCCCAGATGTGAATTTACTGAGGAGAATAAATCAGTGAGATGCAAATTCACCTGGGAGGTGAAAGGGAAACATGGAATATTGTGATACTGTGATATATTCACAGCATCTGACTTGCCATTCGTACAGTGAGGGATCCCCTAACATGTTCTAACTGAGTTTTAGGCACCTAATTTAAATTTTACCCACCTGTGTAAGCTCTTTCAGTGGTTGTAACATGGCAGAGCTCAACAAGACATGGGGAAAAGGAAAAGGCATCTCCTGTCATCTGTCACACTGACAGAAATTATCCCCTAAAACTGTGTGTTTGTCTTCATCTGTAACTGCCCCACAGAGCGTTGGCTGAGGCTGCAGAGCAAACAAAATGCCCTCAGATCTCCATACAGCTGCAAAATGAGAAGGAATAACCACATTTAACAAGAGGCTTCTTGATTTCAGTTGTCTGGAGATGAATTGTGGGGAAAAAAAAGCTGTCTTGGCAGGCACAACAAACCCGCAGTGAGAAAAAAATAAGAATTATCCTGGTAAATGAGACTCAAAGAGGAGAAAGTGAATCAGCATCCGAGATTTATTTATGCTTTAAGGTGATTATCTCAGCTGCCTTCATTAACGTGCTAACAGCAGACTCTGCAAACAGCAGCAGGGCAATTCTGTGGATGTCTGCACTTTCATTTGGCAGGAGGCAGCTGCCTGGGAGGGGGGGTTGTTCGTGGAGAGCAGGCACTGAAACTCCTCCTTGCTGATTCCACCAGAAGGGCCCGTGGTGGCTGCGCTGGGCTCGTCCCTGACACTGAGCACTCGGGGTTGATGGCACTGCTGTGCAAACTGCACATGCAGGACAGACAGGCTCCCTGCAGGTGTGATTGCAGGCATTCCATTCAGCATCTTGGTTAAAACTTGGTTGGAATAATGCCAAGGTCATGGGTTCAATCCCCTCTGTGGGCCATTGACTGAAGAGTTGGACTTGATGATCCTTGTGGGTCCCTCCCAGCTCAGAATAGTCTGGGATCTGTGATCTCCTCCCCTTGCTGATAAAACCACTTGAAAAATAGCACTTGGGGGGTTTTGGTGTCTTTTTCTTCTATGTTTTTTGCACAAAAATTGTTGAAATAAAAACTAGGTAAAAAAATTCCCCATTGTTGGTACAGCAGAGAGAGGCAGAACTGAGCATTGCTTGTGCCTCTTTCTTGCAGCAGCGAGTCCTCAAGAAGCCCAGAAAGAACCTGAGGAATGTTTTAGGGATTCCCAAATACCCTGTGCTCTCCCAGGTGTATTCATGATTCCTCTCAGCCTCAAACTGCCAAGCCCAGTGAGACTTGTGACCTCTCTGTTTCCAGACAGAGAATTAGAAGAATTAACCAGGAGAAATACACAGGGAGGACACTTACCCACTGCAAGTCTCCATCTCATTGCACCCCAAACATGCCAGGGGCACAGTGATGGGGAGGGAATAGCTGAAAGGACACAGTCACCCCCAAGAGACTGATTATTTTCTGCATTTCTAACTCATGCACACCCTGCTGACACGGCCCAAGTCCCTCGTGCCAAGCTGTGCCTGGGCAGACACGCTGTCACTGCTCCGTGGGCTTATCCCCAGCTTCCCACTGGCACCCACTGGTTCTGCTCCCCTGGGAGCTTTTCCCCATCTATCTTCTTTGAAAATGTAGTTGTTGCTGAAAACACCTCCGTGTAGGTCATGGAAACCAAAAATGGTCTGATAACATGGCAAAAATGCCCGCATTTAGCAAAACAGAATTGCTGGGTATGTTACGATTCCGTGGGTCTCCAGTTGCTGATTCTTCCTGCTCCTTCTTTCCCTGCTCTTTAAAAACACCTTCCTTTCCTCCTTACAGCTCACCTGAGGCTTTGTTAGCCAGGAGTTACAGTCAGCAATAGATGAGTAACTCACTCCTGCATCTGTGCTGGCTGTAGATGAGTGTGGGCAGCTGCTCGCAGAGCCCCAGCAGCCTCTGGGAGAGGAAAAAAGCGGGCTGGGATTGGCAAAGCAGTGCCTGGTGGCACTTAAATCCCAGTGTTCTTCTCTCTCAGCCATGTACCACAAGGTGTCCCCAGCAGTACAGGCATTGCTGCAGGTTCGGAGGTTCCATCCCAGCATCTTCTCCTGGGCTGGGGCAAGGACGGGACAGGCTCAAGTACAACCCCACTCGCTCCTCTCAGCAACCCCCACCCTTACCAGGGAGAATCAGCTCTCCATCCTTTGTTAGCCGAGATACTTAATTGCTGAGAGCAAGCAATTTTTGTAAGGGCAAGCTGAAGCCAAGATTTTTCTTGCCTTTCCTTATTTCTCTGTCTTTTACAGTTTCCTCCTTCATTTTCTTAAAACAAATCTCTGTAATAAATATTTTTTCAAACACCAGTCAGCATGACTTACCTTCTGAACTCTGTCACAGTGACAGTCGGTTAAAATGGGATCTTTTTATTTATTTGAAAGATCAAATCATCAAAATGCATTTTAGCCCCCAGGCCAGGGCCCAGCAGACTGAGCTGACCTGCAGCCTGGCAGTGCAGATGGTTGTTTAAGTCAACGGGGTAATTAGTGAGGGACAGGATGACTCACATAAATTAAGAACTGGGGGAGTATTAAATCATGGGGTTATATTTTCACCAGTTTTTCCATTTTGTGAAATATGCTGTGTTGCCTTTTCTGGTCAGTTTGGCACTGTACCACTTTCCATATGCAAATGCTTTCTATGCATATGCACACATATGTATATATGCAAATACATGCAGACGTATGCATTTATACCAGTACTTTTATTAACACACTGACAGCAAATCACTTGAGACCCTCCTGCCGCTGCAAAGGCTGTGTGTGTGTGTTGTGTGTGTGTCTCCTAAAGCCATTCTCTTGCTTCACTTCATCCAAGGGCTCTGTGAGCAATTGCTGAAGCAAGAGGAAGAACATATGTCTTGATTTCCACTGTATTGCACTGTGCATAACCAGTGCCACTCGGAAAAAGGACTTGTAAAGACCTGGATTCATCTCACTTAAGTGTGTCATTAAAGGAAAGCAGCCAGGAGGTGGTGCAGCCTGGCTGGGAGTGGGAGAAGGTGTCACCAGAGATCCGTGACAGTGGGGACATGGAGCTGCAAGGTGCTTCATCTCTTCTTGGTATTGCCAGTGAGCCCTGCTCTGGGTCCTGCCTCTCTGCTGTTTCTGCCATGATTTAGGACACAGCTGCCAAATAAAAATCTCAAAAAATGAGCTTTTCATATTTATGGGGGAAGAAAATGATCCTTGGATCTTTTAAGTGATTCATGGATTCAATAAAATGAGTGGATTTTATGGATTCATAAATAATAAAAATGCAACCAGACAGCAGCCATATCACACTTTCCTGCTTTGCCTTTGGCAGTCCTACATGTCCTACCTGTGGACTCACCTGTCAGCCACAACTGTCCATCTCCTCATAAAGACCAAGGGGGCTCCTCTGTCCTGCTCAAAAGGCCTTTCCAAAAACCTCCCTCCTCCAGCAATAAGGAAACATCTTCAGATTTCCAATGGGAATTTATTCCTGGCCAAGACACATCTTATTTGATCTCTTACCTATATTATCCTGTAACATAAATGATTCCCCTTCCTCCCACCCTGAATGTATTTATGAAGAGTAATCATATCCCCTCTTAACCTTTGTTTTTCTAGGCTAAACAAGCCAAGCTCTTTTAATCTCCTCTCCTAAGATAGGTTCTCTGTTCTGCTAATCACTCTGCCAGTCCTTTCCTGCACCTGTTCAAGGATAAATTAATCTTTTCTTTTTCCAAAGAGAGGTCCCAGAACTACACACATTATCCCACATGAGGTCGTACCAACACCAGCACTGATATTTCTCTGCATCTACCAAATAAATGGTTTGTTACATGAGACTTTTTGCACAGTAAATGGAAAATAGATGCAAATCCATAAACTAATAACCATAACACAGTCTTAACCATAACAGAACCTTACTCAGGGAGATTGTTATTTTACTTGTAACAGACATTCTGCTCTTTTGCATTTGTGGGTCCAGGTCCTTGGCAGGCCTGATATGGTGGGTTTCCATATTTCATTTACCGTAGATGAGCATCAGGACCTTTGTATTAAAGGAGGCACTGAGGAAAGTCTTGTGAGTTTCACTCAGCCTTTGCTCTATAAAAATGCTCTTTGAAATCATAACTGAGGGTTTGAACTATGAAGATGCAGAATCAAATGATGAAAAGCATTTTGCATTCGTTGCTTCTCTTTTCAAAATGATTTTCCAGTTTTATTTGGGATTTAATTAAATTTCTGTGACCCAGGTGGAGAGTTCAGCCTTTCTTGATTAATGCTCTTTTAGGTGGCTCTGCTGATAAGAATTTAGCATCAACAATTGAACTAACAAGCCCCAGTGAACAGTTTATAGCAGCAGACTAATACTATTAACACTTTGCAGTGTCAGGCCTCCCCTTTGAGCTCACAGCTGAGAGGAGAGATGGGGGAGAGGGAGCAAATATAAAATTTGGCAACTAAATCACCAAGATTCAGCTTCTTTGTGGGCAGAGCTCATCTGGAAAGTATTTTAGCTGACAACATCAGAATTTCACCTGTTCTTTTTTTTTTTTATCCTCCTGGCTGATGCTCTGCACTTTCTTGGCTTGTTGTGATAAGGACTGGGAATTAGGAGTGGAACTGAATGGCAGCACTGATAAGAGAAATGAAAGGGTAATGTGATGACATGATACTGGAGTAGGCCCTCTGCAGTTAGCCCTTCCTGTACTGCATCTGTACCAGAGTACAGGATGGTCAGGACAAAAATGCTTGTGCTGACAGTTCCAAATTAGTCTGCTGTGAGAGAAAAATTGAGGTTAATGCTCTGCAGAAATGTTTCTTTTACTTTTTGGGTGGCAGTGGAAATATCTTGCAGGTCTGTTGAGATTCTCAAGAATTTTCTCTCTCTCTCTCTCCTCCTTTCTTCTTACCCTGCTGAAAGTACCACTAAAATCTCACTCTATCTGTGCACAGCCTGATGTCATTAAACCATAGTCCAAAGTACTGACCAAGATATTGTGGTTGATCCACCTTTCCAGAGCTTCTCATCTCCACTACCCAGAGGCTCACCTTTGGAATTGTCTGTTTTGACCTGCCCACAGACCTCATACAAGTATCTCCTCTGTGAGAGCCTGCAGAAGCCAGAACATTATTTTGGGGCTGTTGTTTTCCTTTCTCCCTTGGACAGTCACCAAGGATAACTTGAGTCAACCGGACCATCTGGAAGTTACCTGAAAACAAGGTGCACTCTGGGTTGGCAGCAGAACTCCAGGCACAGCAAATGCACAAGGTAAAAATCAGTGTCCATCACTGCATGACCTGCAGGTGCTTATCATTGCTTCTCATGCTGATGGAGATGCCTTTCTCCATTCCTGGCCACCATCTCTCCTGTCAACCTTTCTTACTTCCTCAAGGCACCCATTTAGGACTTCCACTCATTTCTGCTTTGCCTGGGATCAGTCCTGTGGCTCTGCAGCTCTCTGAAGCTGTAGGAGGATCAGGGATGCCCATGGGCAATGAGGCTCTTCCAAGGCTTGTGACTGAGTGACAATTTTGGACTCTTCAGGGGAGCTATGACTCCACCAAGACAGGAGCCATCCAGCTCCCTTCAGTGCTCTCTGAGTGTTTCTCTTGCCCTTCTCAGGGACAGGGATGGACACTAAGTGGTGCTGGTCCTCCCCAAGAGAGTCTGCAGTCAGGGACCACCCAGTGGGACTGGGTGGCTGCAGCCCTGTGTTCATCCATGATGTGGCCTATGTCCCATCCTCACAGGATGTGCCTGTTTTTACTTTATTTTACAAAACAGGCTAAAGATTCGATTAAATTATTTAGGCAATTTGATTACCTTCACTGTCAAGCCAGTCTTTGGGGAGGATTAGCAGTGTCTCAGTCCCTCATCAGCAGGAGCTGACAGGGGGAACACGTCCCACTTCACACAGTGCCTCCTGCTCAAACCCTACCCCCTGTGTGCTTCAATCAGATGACAGCTCTTTGCTGTCCCTGGATGAAGCTGATGACAAAATATCCAGGGATGCACAGCTGCCCTCCTGCACTCCCCCCATGACTTTTGCTCCAGCATCGCTGCAGATTGTCACTGTCAGCAGGGGAGCCAACCCATCAGGGCACTGCGGCCGTAATCACTGCAAAGCCGATGGTGGATCTGAGTCCTGCACGCTCCCCAATATCAGATCACAGCGGGGACTCAACTAATGCCCTTGTTCCCTCTCCTGAAAACGTGAAGACCCACTGAGAAATCCTCGATGAGGGGAGGCTCAGACAACGCTCCCGACCTCTCAGGACCAGAGGCAGCCAAAGCACCGGTCCCTGAAGGCGCCTGCCCTTGTGATGCTGCTGGGGCCGCGCTCGCCGTGGGAGGCACGTCGTGAGCAAGCGGCGAGCATCGACAGAGAGCCTCCTGCCTTCATCTCTCCAGCTGTTGGAAGTGGCCTCGTGCACAAAGGGCAGTGTCCTCATTAAATTTCGCGGAGGGTTGCCATGTGGCCAGCTGAAGTTCTGTTTTGTTTTATTTCGGTGAGCAGCACAGTAATATATTCACCACCTCCGAACGTAATGCAGTGACAGATGGGAGCTGGGCCCTGGCTTTCATGGGAAAGGCTCCACTCAGCAGGGAAGCAGTAAGTTTCCCACCTAATCTTCTGTAACCTTCAGACTGCTAACAACTGTAAGAAGCAAAGCAATGGGTAGTTATTAAATTAATGACTTCATCCCCAAGCCGGTAATAAATATTTTATAGTTTTATCTCTCCACCCTGTAGACTGCTCTAGACAGTCCAGACTGTTTATTAATCTAGCTTCTGGATTTATGTTATTTAATTGCTAAACAACCTCAGCATGGCTGGGCTGGGATATTAAATGTTGGAGCCTGAGAAGGAGTCCTCTAGCAAATGGCAAAACCTGAGGAGTTGATCCTCGATGTTGGACTTGACTCGTCAAAACCAACTCTCCTGCAGTGCTAAGGCCAGCTTAGCCTCTGTTTGAGTCCAAATTGTTTGGCCATTGCCTCATGTTCAGTTTAGATGGACTCTGGGACTTGTTGTGAGTAAGGAAGAGGGAAGGAAAAGTTTTGGCATATCCTGGTTTCAGTAAGGGCATGCTGGTGTTAACTCTGGGCACGATGTTGCCAGGGCAGACATCATTTTAGTGTGGTCAGGTCCTTCTGGAGTGGTCCAGCCCTACATTCTAGGCCTGGAGCTTGGGCAGAGCACATGGCTTTGCTCTATCCCTCCATGATTCCTGTTCCTTCAGATCATCACAGATACTCCCTGACATCCAAACAAAAGAGCATTGCAGTCACAGAAATGAAAGCAGGCTCTAATGGTTGCTATACTTCCTGGGTGACAGGGTCAAAAATGTCTTTAATACTGATACTATCATTTATACAACAATTGGTGATTTATTCATCCCACTGAAAGACAGGGATGAAGGCATCTGGAATAACAAGAGCTATTTGTCTGAAGAGCGCATCATCCACGTACTTTCCTACAGCCTCAATCCCAAAAGCCCTTCTGTACAAAGCAGAAAGTCTTTTCAGGATATATCTTCTCATAAAAGTGTAGGGGTCGGTTAACAAGTGTGGGCCAGAGCCTTTAATCCAGCCAAGCTGTGCTGGACCAGTTTGCAGCTTGGGGCTGCTCCATTGGCTGCAGTGTCCTCTCCAGCCCATCTGATTGCTCCAAACCCTCAGTATTGTCTTTCTGCCTTCTGAGAGGGGTGAATTTGATGAGAAGTAGCACCTTTGGAGAACAAAGTTCCCCTCTCTCCCAGGTAACCTTGTGGAGAGCAAGGAAACCACTTCGTGACTACCCAGCTATGTTTTTTTTAGGATCCTTTAGTTGTGGGAGGAGGGTGAGGTGGATTGAGCCTTCACCCCGAGGAGCAGTGGGATGGGGGAAACTAAAATCAGAAAATATGCATGAGGCTGGGAAAGAGTCCCCTTTCTGTTTATAGCTGTTTATGGCCAGAGATTGTGGCTCTTTGGGAGAGGCCAGGTCAATGCTGACAAGTAGAAGGTATCACTGGAGGAGTGGGTCATTAAAAACTTCTAACAGTTAACAGCAGTATCAGTGAGGCCAAATGACACTCTCCCTGGTCACTGTTTTACCAAGGTGTTTGGAAACAACCATATGCTGACAAGTATGTTTTCCCTTGCACCCTTGAAGCCAAAGACCTGCTCTTCTCTGCCATTCAGAGCTTAAAGCTCTCCTAAGCACACCTATAAACTGAGTGTACCATCTTAAACCAATTCAATTCCCTTCCCTGTGATAAAGGACGCCAGTTCAGAGAAGATAACATCTCACAGTGATGGCTCCCCGAGCTGCAATTTAGCACAAATCTAAGCGCTCCATTATACAGCTCAGCCAATTCGTTAAGGAAGGACAAGTGAGCATGTCTATTAGCTCCATCATCATAATCAAATATTGGCACAAGGAACTGCTCAGCGGTGCAAAGTCGAGTGAAACCCCCATAAAACAATTATGTGGCTTTCAGGAAAACAACATGCCAGCCAGTTGAGGGGGAACTGTTGCATGAGTTGGCCTGTTTTTCTCCTTTGTCAAGGGGACAAAACTCCATCGACTCGAAGTTGTGCCCAACACACCTCAAAGAGGTCTTACCCTTTGGGCTTCTGGAGAGGAGATGGCTCCTGGGAAAGCTGAGATCCGTCCTCAACAGTCCCTGCTCCCAAGGGTTTTTCTTCTCAGGCTTTTGGGATCACACATCTAGGGGATTCAGGCAAGTCCATCCTAAGCCTCTGTCAGTTTTCCTGCTCTTGGAGAGGTTGCAGATATCCAGTGAAGTCAGAAAAAATTTCCAGTGAACACACATGGACATGGACATACTTTAAGAAACCCTTCTACCCAAAACTTAGTTCTAAATTTTTCTGATTACAGTTCTTACATTTTTGGCTGTGTTTTACTCAGCCCTTCACCTTTTTGCCTGTGGTAGAACCACCTCTTCCTATTATAACCCAACAGCACTTGTGCCTCTGTGCAGGGACAGACAGGGAAGTTCAGTTCAGTTAATCAGACAATTGAATTTCTTGGTGATGAACCTGCCTGAAATTCCCATTTGACCCAATTCACTCAGCTTCAAATGGCCTTAACGTGATTTACCTTATTTCACCTTCAGAGCTACAGCTACAGCAGAGCAAAAGTGAATTATGCCAACTTCAGAAATTATCTTCCCAACACAGACATCAGTAGAAAATTCTCTTCATTGCTACAGCTTCAAAAACATAAACTCTTACCAGCGAAAAGGCTCCATTCTTCCAGGAGGGCAATCTGCAAACACCTCAGTCAGGCTGATATAACTGAGCAAATCTTGTTGACAAAACTCAGCCATCTTCCAGAATTAGAGCTAAACCTCAGAGCTCAGTTTGACAAAGGTTTGTTTTGTAAATCCAGGAAGGGAAAGTGACTGTGTCTGTGGCCTGTCTCAAGGCTGGCATCTCCTGTACTGCTCGCGATGGCATCTTCTCTGCTCACACACCACCTGTAGGAGCAGAAAGCCACAAAATCATGAAATCCTAGAATGGTTTGGCCTGGAAAGGACCTTAATGCTCATTTTGTTCCTGTCCAACCTGACCTTGAAGACTCCCAGTGATGGGGCAGCCACAGCTTCTCTGGGTAACCTGTGCCAGGGGCTCACCAGCCTCACAGGCAAGATCCTTCCTAGTATCCAATCTGACCCTGCTCTCTGTCAGTTTGAAGCCATTCCCCCCTCCCCTGTCAACTCTAGGCCCTGTCCAAAGTCTCCAGCTGTCCTGGAGCCCCTTTAGGCACTGGAAGGGGCTGTGGGGTCTCCCCAAAGCCTTCACTTCTCCAGGCTGAACACCCGCAGGTCTCTCAGCCTGTCTCCATAGCAGAGGTGCTCCAGCCCTCCTTGGAGTTTTGATTCTCCCCAGCATGGCACTAGTGGAATTTTGGGCACCTGCTTGGCTGGATGGTGACAGCTCCTTGTTCTCCAAACCTTCAGAGATACGAAACTTAAATTCCCCTTAAATTCCCCAGCTTAGTAGGTGGGAAGAGCCAGGTGAGGTGCACAGTCCCTCTGTAGAGCTCCAGGTCAGCAGGGACACACTGACCCCCACAAGCCACAGTGCAAGACAAGGACAAAACCCAGTGAGGACACGTCAGGAGTACTGGCAACAGCTTGAAGAAAGACCATAGGAACTAAAGTCACAAACAGAACCGGGTTTTATTACGAAACAACCCTGTCAGTACATAAGGAAGTTCTGTCTGCAAAATACATTTCCTGAGGAAAGTAGATCACAGTATTTGTTTTCACAGAATAACATGTAGCCTGCTATAACTTTCAATGTGACTCTTTATTATTTAAATATTAACAGTATTCCTTCACATAAACAAGTACTCAGTCATCACATAACCAACACACAAACGACAAAATAAATATACAACAAGAGCACGGTTCATTTTTTTCCCGACTTAAATATTAAATAAATAATAAATACAGAATTTTCATTTCCTGTTATCAGTGCCTGAAACAATATGAATGAAAAAGAAAAGAAAAACTGAAAAAGTCTCTCTTCCCCCTGGTGCCCCTGCCCCTGCAGAAAAACGAACCAAAAAATTATCAAAATGTCTCAGTTATAAAATATCTTTAAAAAAATTCCCATCATTAAAAGAATAAATAACAAAATATATAAAAAATAACTTGGTTGCATCAAAATTACAAGTAGGAGTTGTAGATAGGGTTTTTTTCCTTTTTTTTTTTACTTTTTTTTTCTTTTGAATATCATTTTTTATGGTCCAAAGTTTTAATTTTTTATCTTTTGTTTTGCTTCTTCTATCTTCATTTCTATGGTGCAGTGTCCAGTTTAAAATAAGTATAAAATTAATAAATAAAAAAGTTAAATAAATAGCAAAAAGTTAACATAAGGTGTTGTAAATATAAATTACATACATCTTGCCAAAATTAAATAATTTACAGGATAATTAAACTAACTACTTTTTTTTCTTCTCTTTCTTCCAGTAAGTGCAATTTCTCTACTTTTAAATACTAACTGAATTGCAGTCACAATCAATTTGGACTCTATTTACATGTTAAGAACATTGTGTTTTTAACACCTCAAATTTTATATTTTTTTCTTCCTTTCTTTTGTATTTTTGCACTTGGAATGGGTTCTAAAATAAGTGAACTCATGGAGTCTGATCCTGCAAACACTTAAGTATGGGAGCAAACCCACCCAGGCCAACTGCCCTGTGGAACTCAGCACAGGAACCAATACTGATCAAGTCACTCGTGGGCTCCAAGGCCAGATCCAGTGGCCACAGCAGTCAGTGGGACGTTCCACTGGCATCTCCAAATCGTGAATTTCACGCTAAATATCTGCAGGATTTGGCTTGAAACAACACCACAGTCTTGCCTTTAGTAGGGGCCAACAAAATCCTCCCCCAGCTCTGCCCACCCCGCTGCCGGGAGGGATGCAGGATGTGGGATGTGGGATGCAGGATTTACCCATGCTGGGATCCCTCAGGGTGGGGGTTTGCCCCACTGTGCTTCTGAAGTACTTGGAGAAGGAAGCAAATTCGAGCTGGGAGTGTGGGGGGAGCAGCCCCATGGGGGACAGCCAGCCCTGGCAATGGAGACATTCGCAGAGTTGTTCTGTAAGTGCACCAGGGGCTGCGTGTACTGAGCTGCTTACAAAATGCTTCTTTGGAAGAATACCCATTACCTGAATACTCTTTTTTATTTTTCCTCCCCTTTTTTTTTTTCCTGCAGAATGGTGCTTGTGCTGTGATTTTGCACAAATCCCAGAACACCAAACCAAAAAATACTCATTGCCCTGTGGATACCTGTAAGAAATCAACTCCCGATTCACGGTGTGTAAGCACTTTGCTGGCCATCAATTAACATCTCTCTTTTTGTCAGCTTTTGCTTCTTTTGTTTTGTTTAGTTTTGTTTTGTTCATCACAATCTCAACCATTCTCTGGCATTGATGTATGATCTCTGGACTGGCAGTACTGCGCCACTGTAAGGATGATCACAATAATGAAAAGAACCAGAACTGTCATCAAACAGACTTCCAAAAAATCATATACACCGGACCATGACACATTAAAGAATTCTTCTGTATGAAATATCTTGAATTGGCCTATTCATAATAGCTATTCTCATATTTAAGACAGACAAAGGAATACTGTAGTTGCAAACTCCAAAAGCTTCCCTGAGAACCTTTTTTCCATTGCGCTTTCCACTGGAGATCCAGAACTGCTCTTCAGATTTCTTTCAGAAAATAAAAATAAGCTACTTTATAATACTTCAGAGTTCCCATGCCCAGTGGATATCTGAACACTTCGGGGTTGGGAGGCCCAGCACAGGTTCAGATTACAGGTAGCTTGCAGCTCCAGCACTTGTAGCAACATAGAACATAACTCATGTGTGAGTAGGTGATCTGGACATACGACCATAGACAACATGAGGGTTTAAGCCAGTCATACACTAGTCTTGGATCAGACAAGACCCTGTTCTTGTATTGTTTTAACCCTTGGATCAACTCTGTGAGAGCATGGCAAGTCATGACAGATGTCTGCTCTTCACCTGCTACCAAGCCCCACAGCCTACTGGAGAATTTAACCTTCCATCCTGACCTACCTCGTGCTCCAGGTATTAAAAAAATCCCACTTTTCTCAAGAAGGTCCAAAGTTAAGTAAACGAGAACATTGAGTTCGATCAGTTCCATGTCTCAGAAATGGCCTCTTGGTTAAATTTTGGTCCTTTTTTTCTTTTTTTTTTTAAATTTTTTTCTTTTTTTTTCATTCATTAAACAAGTTTTCTAACTTGTAAACCTGAATACTTGGAGGGAAAGTTCCATATTACAGTCTGTTTGCTTGCTCATCTCCGTCCCGTGGCACTAAACTTGGATGCCCTTGACAGCTTGCTTGATGCTCTCCAGCAGGTCCTTGTTCTCTGGATTCTGGTAACACTCCTGGTTGGTGTACATGTCTGTCAGCGTGTTCACATATGCATCAAAGTTCTGCTCACTAATTGGCTCCTGCAGCCAAAAAAAAAGAGACAAATAAAAGTGTTAGTAGAAGCGCAGGAGGAGGCTGAGACGATTCTTTGCAATGAATCATCTGTGTATTTTATTGTGGATTCCTGAAAGTGTTCAAGAACAGGTTGGATTAGGCGTGGGGCAACCTGGTCTAGTGAAAGGTGTTCGTACCCATGGCAGGGAGTCTGAACAAGATAAGCTTTAAGGCCTTGTGGAACTAATAACAGCATCAGGTTAAGTGCATTCAGGCAGTTTGACAGGTTGGAGGCTGAATTAAGCCATGGAAATGAAGGGCTGGAGAACGAGAGGACTGCTGGAATATCACAGAAGGAATCAAAGGCAAAGTCAGGACAGAACTCTGGTCACCTTGAACTTAGAGCTGCCCACACCAGCACTCTGCTGCAGTACAGCTTCTGCTTCTGAGGGGCATTGTGAAAACCTTGCAAATATCTCACTTGGAGTTAATGGGAAAAAAAGAAAGGGAGAAGGAAGAAAAAGAACAGGACTAAAATGAGCATACAAGTCTCGTGGGCATTATTTAATTGGAGTTGCCTGAAACCTTGAAAAAATATTTGCTGAACAGTTTATTTGACCTTTTTGTGTCAAATACTTTACAAAAAAAAGCACTCAGCGAGCGGTTTTCTGCCAGTTAAGCAGCTGGGTGAATACTATCCAAAACTGCTCTGCTGGAGGATGGCTTCTCTCCAACCAGCCTGAATTTAAATACAACTTCCAACGAAAAGGATTCCCAAAAAAAAAAAATAAAATTCAAAAGCTCATTTCTCTGATCATTGCAATGCTCTTTATGAGTTGTAAGAAGAAAACTTCCTCAACAACATAAGCACCTCCTCCACACACCTGGTTTTGACAACAGTAATTACATTCCTGCGAATAGAGAGAAGGTAATTAATAGCCTTTTGTGGTTTTACTATTTTAATGCAGTCTTTTCATTTCTCGGTAACTCTGCAGTAACATGCTGTGGGCTGTTAGACCTTGTTAAATTAAACAAAATACACTCCCTTTAAGAATGCTATTCTTTGGCTGCCAGCTATTCAAAACTGAATTGAAACTACCTGCATTATAATAGGAGCTCTAAGATCTTTCTGACGTTGAAATCCAATCCCTCCTGATCTCTGCTTGTGCTGTCTTAGCCTAAAAGGCACTGGGTGCCCTTGATAAAGTTTCCTATTTTGTGATAGTGCTCCCAGATGTAATGAGACAGAACAATAGATACAAAGGGACATCAGCAGAAAATGACAACAAAAGGGAGATATAATGCAAGCTTCAGAGATAAGGGAAAAGTACTGATCTTATAAAGGACATGTAGGTGTACGGAGAGAAATTCTCCCACTCTTTAATTGTGAATAAGCCTCATTGTGCATTGGGTTTGGCACAGTTCCCTTGATCACACCAAGCTGTCAAAGTTTCTCACCATGTGCGGAAGGCGGATATTGGCAAGACTTTGGATTAGAGCCTGGCTCAACCCTGAGAGCTCCAGGAACAGGGCTTCGTTTTGCTCCTCTATGATTTTGTTTTCCTCCTCAATGTTCTTCAGGTTCTTCTCCATGGTGGAGATCTGCAGAGCAAAGAGCAGGGCAGGGTTACCAACTCTCCCCAGTGGCACCCACCCCCAGCCAGCAAGGGGCTCGGCCATGCACCCGTGGGCTTGGATGCACATCCAAGCACACAAACCTGTGACTGTAGTTTCACCATGGCTGCTTCCATCTCTGAGTTGGACTCGTTCAGCTCACTGATCTCCTTGTTCAGCTGCTTGATCTCTTCATCGTTCTCCAAAACTGCAGGAGGGAAGGTCATGGATAGTCAGCAAATGCTCTTGAGAAAAGCAAAAGTGAATAGTGTTGGGCTTTCTGCTGAGCCCATCCTCCTGCATAGACATCACCACTCTCAGAGTCCTCATCTTGGCTTTTACATGCTCTAAGTGGGATGCACATTTCACCTGCCTTTCTTTTTTCTTTTTTTTTTAATTGAAGTTTTTATCATCACAGTTCAATGATACTCGAACAGGCCAATACGTAAATGCAAAAGCAAAGGAGAGCAGAGTGGCTGGAGTCCAGCACATCCCCACACCCAGCAAGGCTGATTGTCCTGAACAATCAGGTCACTCTCTCCAGTCCTCAGTTTGGAAAGATGCCATTTAAAAACCTAATGCACGTCTTGATTAGAAATTCTGAGGTTCATAAAATAAGGCAATATTTCTAGAAGAGTGCAGGTATTTATAGGTTCCAAACTATGTAAGTATTCAAGTTTGATGCTTGAACCTTGTCAAATACCACAGAAAACTCAGTAATAGCACTGGAAATGCAAAGTGCCATCACTAACAGAATTGCAGATCCAGAAATATCTCAGTATTAAAAGCCCTGAATAGGTGAAAATTGCTGAATGACTGCAAGGGATTTGTAAAAATGCCAGTGAATATTTGAAAAAAACCCCCAACCATACCACCCCCAATACCCAGAAAACCCAAGGAATGAGTTTTCATAGCACATGATGTCCTTGCAAATCTCTGGCCAGATTTCAGCTGTTTAAACCTTCCCAGTCTGCAAAGAGAAAGATCTACAGGCTTAATATCCCAACACACCTGCAAGGCAAAGTAGTGACAATCCTTACCATCGCTGGTCTTGAACTTTGTGTTGAGAATTTCATCCCCTGAGAGTTTTCCTTTCTTCCCAGCAAAAGTAGCTCTTGGACACCCTGACAAACTGAAAAACAAGTAAAAATGGATTTCATAAACTCTCAGTATTTATAGGTGCTTGTGTTCCCAACAAGAGCACGCACCATTTGGCAGAATTCGCACTGCAAGACAGTTCTTTTAAAAGCTTTTTATGGTACAGGGGAAATTGCTTTAGGAAGAATACCACAAAACTCCCCATTTATAAAGTGAGAGCAATTTTCTTTAAGCAAAGATTAAAAAACACATAGTTTCCTTAAAGACAGGGTACACCAGGTGGGGAAGGTGAGGTGAGCCTGGCTGGTTTGGGCATCAAACCCTGTTTGTGGTGCTCAAGTGCTTTTCTAACATGCTAATTAGATTAGATATTAGGAACAAATTCTTCCCTGTGAGGGCGGGGAGACAGTGGCAGGGGTTGCTCAGAGAAGCTGTGGCTGCCCCATTCCTGGAAGTGTTCAAGACCAGTTTGGAGGGGGCTTGGAGAAACCTGGCCTAGTGGAAGGTGTCCCTGCCTAAGGCCGGGGGTTGGACGAGATGAGCTTTAAGTTCCCTTCCCACCCAAACCATTCCAGGATTCTGTGAATATTGAAACAACTACGTGTTTTCTTCTGTGTGGTAAACGCCAACCTGACTGAACTCAGTACCAAAACCATGAGCTACTGAGCTCTGCATGAAGAGCTGAATGGGGCTCAAGCAGCATCTACAGGGAGGTAGGTGAGTCCACAGCAACCTTGTGACACACACCGATTTCAAGCCTGTGATTTACCTTCTGTGAGTGAGGAAGCTCCCGTTGGCATGGCCAGAACCATCACAGCCTGGGGTAGGGCAGGTTGGGCCTTCATTCTTCAGTGACTTCCAGGAGAAGGAGGAGCCATTGAGTGATCCCTCCTTCTGCCTGCGTGCTGCCAGAGGGCACCCAGATGCGCTCCGGTGGGAGGCGTATTTGCCGCTGATGTGTCCAAGCCCCACACAGCCAGGAACTGGACACCTGGGCACAGGGAATCACCAAAAATTCATCATCATCATCATAATCATCATGGCTAGGCTTCATGAATGAAGATTTGGGAAGGGCTTTGCCCACGCTTGCTGAACCAAAAATTACAGCATGGCAATAAAGAGCAAGAACAGAAGGAAGGAATAAAGATGTAAGGAAATGAGGGGTGGGCAGGAACGAGGACACCATGGCACAGAGCATTTGCATTGGAGTCTCGTCTCAAGTTTATGGCGGAGATACTTAGTTAATGGAAATGGCAGATGGGAAATTAAGACCTACAACTGCTCCTTCAAAAGAGCTACAGAGAATCAAGGAGAATTCTGCAGAAGAAAGCATTGTGGAGGTCACATCACACACAGAGCAAAAGCAGGTGCCAGTGGTGTCACAAACCATGTGATTGGTGCCTCACTGTGGGCAAAGGTGGCAGTTTGGGCTGCAAGACATGAGATGATCACATACCCCAGGGCTGACACTCTCACAGTGAACCACACAGGTACAGCCGGCTCTGCCTGATGGTAGTGCTGAGCAACCCAGGGTTGTCAACTTTGCCATCCTACACCAGCCCAATCACTATGATCAAAGAGCACTGTCTATGCCCATGGGGACACGGCCCTTCCCCAGAAGACAGTCCCCGAGGCTGCAACCTGTGCACAAAGAGCTGCAAACCTGCTCCTGCCAGGAGGGCATCCGAGGGGTTTCTAAGCCTGTACCCCAGAAGACAGGACAAATCACTCAGCCTGGCATGACCTCACTTGCCTCCTCCTCCTCCTCCTAGTTCATATCCTGCCTCTGTGTAGAGATCAACCCACGCACACAAGGGGATAAAGTGGGAATTACCACCAAGGCAGCACATGAGCCCTCCCACCCCTGCGTTTCTGCTACTGTTTTATGGCCAGTTGAAACACAGGAGCTGTGAGGAGTGTTGTGGAAGCATCAACATGACTTACACTATTGTCAAGAGGATAAGTGGCTCTCCAAAAGGCATCTCTTTCCTCCCTCCTCACAACCTCTCCACCAAATGGCATTCTCACTAAATTCCAGCCAGCCCACAAGCTCGGTGTATCTATCAGGGTTTCTGCTGTGGTTTGCATTTGTTTCAAAATGCTCGTCAATTATAAATACAGATAAAAGTTTATTACTTGGGGGAGGTTCCTCTACAATAAAGGAGGTGGAAGTAGATAAGAAATGTCAAAATACCCGCCCCCCGCCCTGTCCTCAGTTTGGAAGCAATTAGGGACTTTGAGGCTCCCCAGCAAAAATACCCACTGAGCTGCTCCTGAAAATCACAAGCTGCATTTCACCACAGAAATTATTACCCTGATTGTTTACATTCCGCACAAAAGGGAGATGACAGCAGAAGGGGGGGACTCTACACCCAGCCTTTTCCCAAGATAATTTGAAAAATGCTGATCTCGATTTTAATCAGCTGCAAATGCAGCACAATTCACTTACAATATCCCTGCCAGCAGGATCCTCAGTAAATTCATAACATCATTGCTTTTATATGATCACGAGCAAATTACTGAATCCTCAGGAGGAAAAGGAGAAGGGGAGGAGGAAAGAGCAAGAGAGAGAGACAAACCCCAGGATTTAGTATGCAGCCGTTACGGCCCAACCGTTACATATTTTACGCCGTTAATTTAAATTTTATTACATTTTAATTGTTAAAAAATAAACCAGAGCCTTATTGTGCAAACCAGCTGCCTTGGACATTTTTTAAATTATTTTTTCTTAATTATTATTATTTAATGGAAGCACCAGTAGCGTTTGATCAATTAGACACCTGTGGATTCTTCTGTTCTATGCCAGGGCTCTGCTGAAGGTTAAGGTGATCTGTTCAGTCACATCTGTAGCAAGTTACTCGAAGGATGAACAGCAAAACCAACAGGGACTAAATGACTTTCTCCTCAGTGGTGATGTGCAAAACTCGGCTGGGTTCCAAGTGGCGCTCGGTGCAGACTGAGGATGGATTTAGAGCCAAAGCTCCTTAACTCAAACCCACACTGGGTGCACCTTGCTGTGGGTGATGGAACACACTTCCCATGGGATGAGGGAAGGTAACACCAATGGACTGTTGTACCATGTTGCTTTGCACATCTCAGAGGAGCTTCTGTCCTCTCAGGTGTACTGGAGGAGTCAGAGTTGCTCCCTGTGCTTTGGGATGTTAGGGAATGCTGTCACCTCCTGCACCACAGAGACTCCCAGATCCCACCTGGCACTGCCTGCTTCAGTGCCCACAGACCCACCAAGACCAATCTGGGGGCCATCAGCTTTCTAAGAGTCAGAAAATCCAGTTCTGGTGAAGCTCCAACCCTGTTTGAAGCTTGGAGCCTAGAGAATCTACAGATTCCCCATCCCTGGAAGTGTTCAAGGCCAGGCTGGAAAAGACTTGGAGCAATCTGGTCAAGTGGGAGGTGTCCCTTCCAACCCAACCTATTCTAGGATTCTATGAATTCTTGACAGCTTAGCTTCACCATTTTCATCTTTAGGGTCAACTAGGAGAGACCCAATCCATGATGAGGATGTTGGTGGGACCAACACTCTGCTGTGGGTGTCCTGACAGCTCATCCCATGTTCCTATACAAGTCCCAGCTGCACCATAACAAAACAGCCATATAAAAGCCCCTTTTCTCCTTGCACTGGAAAGTGATTTGATTTATTTGCAGAGAAACTGCACTGGTGAAACTGTTTGGCTCATTCCTGCCCGGTCCTGCCGTGAATGGGACAGACACAGATGAGTAAAACCACAGCTTCCCCAGCCCCACAGGGCACAGGTCCCTGGGGAAACCTTGGAAAAGGATGACCTCCAACCTGAGGCTCCAACCACAGTGAGAAGGTACAACAGCCAGCAGTTGCACAACTACAATGTGTTGCTTGTCCTTTCCTTCCCTGTGTCACTGGTTAATGGCACAGCATTGCAATGCCACCAGCAATTCAGTGTATTTGAGCCAAAAGAGGATTTTTCCCACAGATTCTCAAGTAGGCTGCTTAATTTTTAATAAACTCTGCTAACTCCTGCTAATTATCACATGGCTCATTTAACTGGGAGGCTTTCCTTCCTGTAGACTGAAGAGGAAGAACACAGCAGATGGCTCAAATATCATCTTTTTCTAAAAGGTCCTTCCCCCCCAGCAGATGCATCCCAGCTTCCTGCAGCCCCCACAGGGTTCTTCCACACCCACTGGGTTCCACTTCAGCTCAGCCTCTGCTCCAGGACAAAACCTGGGCACACAGAGGTATTCACTTCTGATCCTCTGCAAGGACAACACCAGCCCTGGGGCTAAAATAAGTTTTAAAAAATCCGTTTTGAGACAGTTTGGTAAGCCAGAAGGGTTTGGACAGCGCTCATGGGCGATTGGAAACTCTTGGAGGGTGATGATTATTTTTCCATGTTTCTTTTTACCCCCTTTCACCTGCACTTGGTGGGTGAGTGCAAAGGTTCCAGAAAGGCTAGGGACGCTCTGGGTTAACAAAAAAATCAGGATATCCTGGAGTCAGTGCTGCCTTTATGCCCTATAGCTGTGTAAGCAGTCGAGACCTCAAACCCCACATCAGGCTGGGGATGCTGAGCCCATGATGCTTGGACTTGTTTATGGTCAAGACAAATGGATTTTACAGCTCATGAAAACTCCTGAGGTGGACTAAGGGATTTCCAATCTCTATTTCCCAAGGGAATAAACCCCTTGAGATGTTTTGAAAATTTAAGCCCGAGGCAACAGAGAAAGGTTTTTTCTAGTTCACTTTGGATATTCTACCCTAACAAAGACTCTACAAAACACATTTTATTCAGGGTTTCTGGATCCTGACCCAACTCATTGCTAGATAGTTTCTATTTCTACTGTGTTCTTGGGAGTTAAGCAAATCCCTCAGCCCTTGCCTGCCCATTGCTACCAGAAATCTTGCAACATTTGGCTAAACTGTGGGGTTTTACCCTCGTTTACAATGCTGATGGGTTTTTTAGGAATTGTATAAAGCTCAGGTAACAGAGAAACAGTTTGTGCCCTACCAGCCTACCTTTTACATCTGCAGAAACAAACAAGAAAACATGCAGAATTATTTCTCCAGCACCCATTTTTTCAATCAAATTTCAAAACTGAAACACCAAAGAAACAGCAGAGAAGCTCTGTAGATGATGCTCCAAGTGAGGAGGGATGTGGGATGGATGCTGCTCTCCCATGTAAATCTGTGTGAGGCAAAGGGGATAGAGTGAAAAGCTCCACTCAGGAGTTATCTCCAGACTTACTTCATCAGCTCGGGGTCTTCTTTGTCGTCCTTTGTTGGGGTGATCTTGATCCCACTTTTCTTGGCACGAGGGCAGCCTGACAGACTGTGGTTAAAAAGAGAAGAAAGGCCTGTCTCACTGGCAGAATCCCTGCCTTTGCTATTCCCCCACTTCAGTCATCTTTCCCTTGAATTTGGCACAGTGTTTTTGATCTCTCTCGTTTTGCAGCTTCACACCACGAGAAGTCAGAAGAAAAAATAATAAAAAATTGAGGGAGATGGACAGTAATTAATGGTGTCTAGATAAGAAGATATCTGCTAACAGCCTGCAATGTTTAATGGAATTGTTGAAACAGAAGGCTCAGATCTCAGCTATTAATGTTCTAAAGTGATAATAGAAGTCATAAATAGGTAGAAATATTAACAGGAACATTGCATCAGCTAAAATCTGACCCTTTGTCTTTTATTCTGTTGAAAGGAGCTTCTAATCAGATGCTGGAAACATCAGAAAAAAAAAAGAGAAGTCAGATTAAAGAGATGAAAATAGGCTTCAGTTGTCAGTAACATTAATGTTTTATTCAGAACTTTACAACTCTGCCCACTGCAGGGAAAAAAAAAAAAGTAGCAACACAGAAAGAGGCTACAGAGAAAATAATTTAAGGGAGATCTTACCTTCTATGAGATGCATAATTTCCTGTTATGTGACCAGAGCCATCACAGCCAGGAGTAGGGCACCTGCAGAGGCAAGGGAGGCTCAGATTAGCCCAGGGGTATGAGCAGGGGGGTGACACTCTGTCATTTCAAAGAGGAATCTAGGGAATGTCAACACAGAAGCAGGATTTTCCTTCCTGCCCCTTCTCCCTCGGAAAGAGCAAGGTCTGGTCTGTAACATCCACAGCCCCAAAGTCAATGCATCACTGCATGATGTGGCCTTGGAGAGGAACATCAGTGGCAAGAGGTAGGGATGTTTGGAGCACAGTGAGTGGCTGCTCTCTGGTGGAGGGACACAGGTCCCAGCCTCTGTCCACACCCTCATGAATGAGACTGCTCAGGAGCTGAAAATGAACTAAAAAACCCTCCAGGACAGTGTCTGTCATCTTGAGGAAGCCATAAGGAGACAGCAGGTGCCACCCAGGGCCAGCAGGATGGATGCAAGCATAGAAAAGAAATGAGAAAAATAGCCTGGACAGGGGGGCATCATGGCCACCACCGAGAGGAGAGTCTCAGCTCAGGTCTGGGTGACTCGGGGAGACACTCATCTCAGTGTGGGAAATGGGCAGCCCATTGCACAAGGGTCCTCAGAGTGCAAAACTGGCCAATGCTTCTGACGGAAAGTGATGAAGGAATAGGAGGAAAAAAGGTTAGCCCTGGGTCCTCTCCTTCCCCAACACCATAGGCAGAGCACAGGGGGTCTTGCAGGGTGACAGCATCTGCTGGACCTCAGGCTGGGGATCACCAGATCACCACACACGATGCACCAGCAGCTTTTGGTGCTTCAGTGCAGGATCTGCCCCTCAGCCCTCAGCCACTGCCATCACAAAGGGACTTTTGAAGCTGCATCTGTGGCTGTGAGCTCGAACGTGAGCATCCAGCACTCAGGGATGGGATTGAAAGCAAAGCCTGGAGAATGGTTCTGGGATCACCCAAACCTGCACAAAGGAGGCTGAGAGCCCACCGAGAGGCAGCAAAGATAATGGCACAAGTTTAGCACTGCAACATGAAGGGCTCAGAGCAAGAGCAGTGAGGGGATATGAAGTACCAGGAGCACGAAGATCTGCTCTGAATGCTGTAGGTGACGCAGAGGACATAAAAGTTGTCATGGGGACAAGGAAGAGAGGCGAGGAGAGTTTGCAGAGGATGTGCCCGCCAGCCTGCCAATTAGCCAAGGCTTTTTCAGTCAAGTGATTAGGACCAGAGGAGGGGATGGGAGAGGAGGAAACCCGCAGTGCTGCTGCAAGATGAGGGCAAGATGCTCAGGTGCTCCTTCTGACCAGAGCAAGCAAAGCTCAGGGCACATCCACGAGCTTGCAGAGTGCCCATTCTCCTTGGGGAAGGGTTTTGCTGTGTCTGCCTTTCTCAATCCCTATTTTTAAAGCCACCAGTGCCTGGTTTGGAGCTCTGGCAGGTACCTGCAGCAGAGCAGGGGTTGATGTGTCTCCAGGACATGCTGGTGAAATGATGGGCAATGTGGTGGTACATGGGCAGCCCCTGAGGTAAGTCCCTTGGGAAAGGCAATACACCTTCCCTGTTGCCCCATCCCTGGAAGTTCCCCAAGCTAGGCTGGACAGAGCTCTGAGCAGCCTGATTTAGCTGAAGATGCCCCTGCTCCCTGCAGGGGTTTGGACTAGATGGCCTTTGAAGACCCCTTCCAATCCAAACTATTCTGTGGTTCTGTGCTGGGGCCTGGCCTGGGCAATGGTATAGTTGGGGTGCTCTGGCCCCTGAGAGTCAGTGGAGCAATGATTTCCACAAATACCTTTTGTCTGGTAGCTTGGAAAAGAGCCTTTCATAAAGTCCTCCTTTTTTGATCAGAAAATATCAAAATTCTCCTCTTTGCACCAGTGCTGAGAGAGAGTTTGGCATTTGCAGGTCATTGAATAGTCTCTGTTGGCACCTCACCTCAGGTTTGGAGTGCCAGGGCACATCCTGATCCCAGAAGGGAGTCAGGGAGATTTAAGTCAGGACTAAGGCTGAGCCTGCCCATGCCCAGGAAAACATAAAAGCACACGGATCCAGTGCAGTAAGAGCAGAGACACATTCAGCAGAACCTCAATGAGGGTGCAAATGCTTCAACTCATTTAGAAATTACAGGTTTGGGAGAGGACTGTGACATTTCCCTGCTATATGCTGTTAAAGTAGAAAGCAAAACTATTTCTTTGCTGTTCTAGCTTCAGGGTGGGAGGAAATTATGAAAACACTAACACCAAACTCCTTCTGCCTTTCAGGACTTTTAAAGAGGGGAGAGAAGTAATTTGATTTTTATTTTTAATTATCTGGAGATAAATCATACCAACAGAGACCTTTTATTGCATGTTCCAGCCTGGAGCTATTTTTTTATATCAGGGATATTAACCCCTGAAATAGAATTTATAATAGAAACACTGACATGGTCTTATCTGGAGTTGAGAAAAGATATGACTGTGCAATCCATAATATCTCCAAATCCTGTTTTCTTCCTCCCTCCTCTGCCCCCATCCTCACCAGGACATAGGGGGGAAAAAGAGTATTTGAGAAAAAATATTAACAAGCATTTTTTTTCCTGTCCAGAAGTCTCCTGTTTCATAAAATATTTTCAGATTATTTCTGATCACTGCCCTGAGCCCCCCTCCCCAAAAGAAGCCTCTTCCATGCCATTGACACCTCAACATGGCAGGTGGAAGATGGACTCCACCTGAGCTCCTCACAGGCAGGTTTTGGTCAGCTCTTTGGAAGGAGAAGGGAGGGGATGGAAAAACAAAAGCAGAGCAAGAGGAGTGGGGGCAGGAAGGGAGAAGAGAGAAAAAAGGGTGGAAATAAACGAAAAAAAGGAGTTCCAAGTTGAGCGCAAACATACTTGAGGTCAGCAGAGTGGGCAGCCATGAGGTTTCTGAGGCTCTTGTCAGCAAGAGGACAACCAGAAAGGCTGAAAGAGAAGAGATGGAATATCTGGATAAGCAAAAAAAAAAAAAGAAAAGGAAAAAGAAAAAGGGCTGGGGGAGGGAGAGGGGCAACAGAAGACGGGGAGGAAACAGAACCAAACTATCTACATGGTCAAAAAATATACTAAAAGAAAAAAAAAGTTGTCTTTAGAATTCAAACCATGAAAGAAAGGTCAACCCACCTGCGGTGAGAGGCATAGTTTCCTGTTATGTGTCCACTGCCATCACAGCCTGGGGTTGGGCAACTGGGCAACAACAACAACAACAACAGTGAGAATAAGTGTGAGAAAGGAATGGATTCCCCAAGAGCCAAGGATGGGCCCCCTCAGGGTCAGCCCAGCCCAGCCCCACTGCCAGACCCTACACCAGCTCTGTCCATCAGATCTCGGTGTGTATGTTTGCATGGATATAAACCAGACATTTTCCTTTCAGATCCCTTCCCTCCCTTTTTTGTTCCCAAAAAAACCCCAAGGATCCTGTAAAAAGAATTTTTAAAATTGTAAAAATTTGTGGCAAATGCAAAGAAAGTGTTTCAAATCCTTAGTTGCTTGAAGTTCTTGGTGGCAGTGGGGAACTGGCAGCAGCCTGATGGGTGGCATGACCTAAACAGGCGTGAACACCCTTGGCTGGTGCTGCCAGGTTGGATGATTCCTGCAATACTGAAGCTCTGGCTTTGGGAATCATCTTGTTCAGATTTCAGAACTGAATAAAATGCTTCAGATTTCAGCTTTCTGGAATGGTTTGTCTTTTTCTCCCAGCCCTTATAGCTGCAAAGAAAAGCTTGAAAACCCTTTTCACTGCAGAGAGGGAATGAAAGTAACCTCTGACTGTGTGCCTGGGGGCTCCTGAACAGAAGACAGGAAGGAGCTGCTGCATCCCACATGCTGCCTTCACCAGCTGCACCTCCCATCCATCCCTCTTTGCTGCCTTCTCTGTGGATTTTACTTGCATGGGGGATGGAAAAAGGTGCTCCTCCTTCTCCGTGTCCAGTGAATGAAATTCAGTTTGTGCATGAGCAGCAATGCTCTGGCACAGTTATGCTTTCCATCCCTAGGTCTGGGGTATATAAGAAAGCAGGGATGTCCCAGGACACTGCAGGGATAACCCTAGGACAGTCTGGCCCAGCAGGTTGAGGCTTGGAGGCATCTATTCCTTGCTCACCCTCGAGTCCTCTTCCCAGCCACAACATCCACACAAACACAGTGAGCCCTGAAGCCAGCACTGATTTGATGATGTTCAAGCAGCAGTGATGTCTTTCTGTGTGGTTCCCACTTGTGTGCCAACAGGAGGGTGATGGGAAGATACAGGTGAGGAGCACCTTCCCTGCCCTCGGTGCCTGGAAGTGGCACGAGAACTACACCCAGACACAGAGCATCCAACACAGCAGGCGAGTCTGCTCCTGAGTTAACTACAGCTAATTCATTACAGCCTTTAGGCCAGAAAGGAACAAGGATGCTAAATGGGAAGGGAAGGCTCAAGGCTGCCCATGACACCATTTATTTATTTCAGGGCTGTTTCCATTCAGGAAATTTCTCTACCGTCACAATAAAATTAAAGCACAGGAGAATTTCAGGGCTCTGCCTCAGAAATCGCTCTTCACAGTGCTGCTGGGTTTTAAAGCTTTGGGTAAGGGCAGCTGGTCTGTGCTTTGTTCATTTAGGGAAGATGCTGCTGCTGCTCTGCCTTCACAGGTCTCATCCCTGCCTGTCTGCTCCCTCAGCCTCCTGCCTGCAAAGCTGAATAATGAGCAAGTTGTATAAGGTCAGCAAATGGTGCCCACCAACTCGTCCCTCTTTAATATCTAGGGGGGTCAGATGCACAGGAAAGGGGCCAACAACCAACAGCTGGGATGCCTGGAGGGCAGACCTCCCCAGCACAACCTCCAGTCTGATGCTGATGTGCTGTTACATCAGAGCCAGGTCCAAGCTGCCAAATTTGGCTCAGACTCTGAAGCATTAACCCTTCCTGTGGGAATCAGAGTGAATGCAGAGCAATACTCCATCTAATAGCACAGGCCTGGGTCTGTACTGCCACCCACCCAATGAAGAGCTGGGTCAGGCGCTCTCTTCAATGCAAAATGCAGCATGACAGCAACTTTGCTGCAGTCCCAGGTCACATTTTATGACCCTGGAGCATTATGATGTTGGAGCCCATTGCTCTAAGCCAACAAATCCTGCCTTCTCAATGAGTTATCTTGTGGTTCAACATGCCCACCAAGAAGGTGCTGACAACCCTTGGGTGCTCTTGGCTCCACAGCATCACCCAGTGCCCCAAAACAAGGCGTCAGGAGATTGGGCAAGCGCCTTCACTCTGCCAGAAACACTCTTGTAGGAAAAGACCAAGGAAAATGGGCCTTCAAAGGGGTTTTACACAACCCTGTCCATGAATCCTGAGAGCACCAAGCTCCCTAAAAGGTTCTTTTTATCACTGCAGTGTAAGGCCATATAGGAAGGTATTTTGCCTCATTGATCAGCTGTTGTATGAGGATGGGCTTTCTCTTGAGCTTTCATTTGAACCGCTTAAATGAGGTAAGACCAACTGCAGTAAGAAAGGTAACTGTAATTCTAACTTTCAAAATGCATTTACTAACAAATTTTGTGCCCTTCCAGCCTGGCTGTGCTAGGTGCATATTTAATAGGTTTGGTGGAAGAGACAAGAAGAAGGACTTACGTGAGCAGCTCTTTCTTGATGTCCTTGGAGAGGAATTTTAGCTTGAAGTTGGTTAAAGTAACTTCCCCTGGGTATTTGCGTTCTTCAAAGTTTTCCTCTGCCACTTCTTGCTCATCAGCTTCCGAGGAGGCAAACGAGTGAGCAGCAGGCTCTGACTGCAAGAAAAGATCACAGAACAGTGGTTGTGGTGGTGGTCATTGCTGCTGGGCTGTGGTGGGAAAGGATCTCAGCTTCATCCCAGCTGAGAGGTAATGCAGCATTGCCAGCACTCCTGAGCCCTCTGCAAGCACCTCACAGTACCCAAACCAGAGATCCAACAGTCTGTAATTTCCGGGTTTTATAGAAGAAATGCCTGAAACTCATCTGTACAGGGTTTTTTGCACATGGCTTTACACCCCTCTGCTGGGTTTCTCACCTGCAGGATTAATGTCAGTGGCATACAGGGCCATCTCTGCTAATGGCAGATATTAATTATCCTGGGAAACATCACCAGGAGCACCCCTGGTGCAGATGAGTTTAAAGTATTTACAAAAAAAAAAGCACTGCAGACTCAGGGCAAGGAAAGTGATGGGTTCTTCCTTTGCAAGGGCACCCCAGCAGATCTAAGAGAATCTTCTTCCTGACTGGTTGTCCCCAGCTGATACCTGGTAGCCTCTCCTAGGCTCAAAGGACAAACTAGGCATTCTGGGGGAAAACAGGACAACTGTGCAAGCAAACATGGCATTCAGTCTCCCATGAGGTGTTATTAAAGCATGAAGAGTCACTTCTCACCTCTTCTGGCTCCTCTTCCCGCTGGCGGTTTGGTTTAGTGTAGTCAATGGGCCCATCCCATTCATCCTGGCGGGAGGTCTGGCTGGACTGGGGGGAGGTCATGGTGCTGCTCGTGGCACTGGTGCTGTTTTGGCGCTGGGACACATCTGGGGACTTCATGCTGGGACTACTGCTGCAGCTGCTGCTGCTGGGAAAGGTGCTTTCCCGTTTGCGGTGTTTGTTCATACTCAAGTCCAGAGTCCCGTTTTCATCCACCTCAATGTCCATGGACTGAAAGGTTGGAAACATGTCCATTATTAGCAGCTGCTAGCAATTCCCTATGGGGATCTTGCCCCCATTTGTCTTTTGCAGAGCAGTGGGCACGTTTTCATGTCCCGTCCTCTCCACAGGCAGTCATGAGGGACTGAGAGGGATGCTCTTTCCTAAATATTTCACGAACATGTCATGCGTATGCACCCCAGTACGATCAGCAATGTGGCATTTTGACTCAGTTAATTAACATAAGCATAGAGTGCCACTTAAAATGCCCCATAGCATCCAAAACATCTGCCCAAGGCTCAGGGTGCTCCATAGGACTTCTGGAAAACCTGTGTTCCCCTAAAAAATAGCTGGAAGTCAGTCTGGATGCAACTGGGGAATCTCAAGCGGCATCAGATACAGATCACTGAGCAACTGAAACCAGTTCTGAGAATCACAGAATCATTTGGGTTGGAAAAGCCCTCTAAGATCATCAAGTCCAAACACTTATCCAGCATGGCCAAGGCCACCACTAAACCATGTCCTCCAGTGCCACATCTACACAACTTTTAAATCCCTCCAGAGATGGTGACTCCACCACTGCCCTGGACAGCCTGCTCTGGGGCTTGGCAGCCCTTTAAATGAATAACTTTTTCCTAACATCCAGACTAAACCTGAGCTTAGCTTGGCAATGATGCTCATTTTCCACGAGTAGTTTGAACCATGACACATCTCCATAGCATGCTAAGGGCCAAGATTACCTCCTCCAAACTGCACCACCCAAAGCAGGGGAGCGAAAGAACCATTTATGATGACTGTCTCCATTCCATCTATATTTAAAACTTAAAATGAAAGTAAAGGTAAACCAAGGTATTCCCCCCATCCCAAACTTCAAGTTTGTCCCCTGAGTAGTGGTCCCCAGGCACGTGCACCCACCTTGCTGGGGGCCTCTTGCTGCTTGGTGCTGAGATTCTCGGGCATTTCCCAGCAGCGGGTGGAGAGGTTGAGGATGGCAGTGGCAGCCATGTGTGCAGCCTCAGCGTCATGGGAGTAGTCGAAGCCTGTGGAGGAAGATGAAGTGCTCTTCACGTAACTGCTGGAGGGGCTGTGGCTGGGGGAAGAGGCCTTTGGAAAAGGTTTGGCTGGAATAAAAAGAGAAGGAACAACACAAGGCTAATGTATAACCGGCATGGGCAGCAGTGAGAGGTTAAGTCAGTCTGACATGGTTAATGTATTCACAGTTCCCGGGGTTATTCCCAATCCAAGGGCTGGTTTGTTGCCTGGGGTGTGCAACAGAAGCAATGCTGGCTGCAGATTGTGCAACAGTCTCTTGGTCTGAAAGGTTAATTTATTAACTGACTCCGCCATCAATACCCAAAACACAAGTGCTTTTCTTCATTAGAGCTACTCCTCAATGGAAGCAGTTAAAGAAGAAAGCCTAGAGAAGCTTCCTGGCTCTTTTCTATTGTCCTCTTTTTTATTGTTCATAACTTATCTGCAGAGCTGCCTCACAGGGAGATTTCTATTAGCATGTTTCAAAACTTAAAGTTTAAAAATTATATTATTAGAAAAACCGTGGTCATAAAAGATAGGCTTCCAAGGATGGCATCAGTGAAATACGGATTTTCTGACAGCTGCCATGTCATGTAAATATGCCTGAGTAACAGGATTTATTGTACCGCTGCACGTGGCCACGCTGCCACACTGTTCCTGTATGTCACAGCAGCAGCACTGCCAACCTGGAAATGCAATTTCTCTTCACACCCCATGAAATGAAAGCATTTCTCAGGCTGAATGCACAATAAAACTTTCCCTAATAATAAATAATAATTATTCACTGTTAATAAAACTTGAACCTGGTCCCATTTAGGATGGCCCTGACCCACATGGGGTCCCTCTACATCAGTAGTCTCAATGGGTGCTAACAGGGGATCATCTGATTTAGAACAGTCACAGGATTGTATTCTGAATCAATCATCAAAATCTTCAAATTCTGAATTCATTCTACTATGCCTTTTCTCGGGGAAACCATCCACCCTTTAGTGAGAGTCTCACCCAGGGAAGACTCGTAAGCTTTGGCCTCATGATGGCAAAGCAAAGACAACCTCTGTTGATGCAGCTATGGAGCAAAGTGATTTCATTATTCCCATTATGAACTTGTAATGTAAGACACTATAAAATACTAATCTTCCCCAGCACTGCTTTCTTCCTCGTTGCGTGCGTATATAATGCATATTGACATTAATGGGAGTTATGCACACACATGCAGGGGAATATAAATCCCTCTGGATGAAGATCTCTTTAAAATAAGTTCTCAGTGAGAGGAGCAGATTTCCCTGCTATGATTGGCAATCATATTCATCTTGTCGCTTTGATTAACTCATTGGAGCTTTGCCCAAATGGTTATTCTTGTGTCTGGCTGCTTGTTTTCCTGTCCGGTTTAATCCGTGTCTTTGCGGTGGGTGTGGGTACCACCAGCCCAACCTGACAACATCCACGATCGGGAGATGCCAATTTCAATTTCACACCGTAGGCTCAGCGATGCTTTTCCATTTCATAAGTATTTCTACCACTAATAGACTCGCAATCAGCAAATTAGTGAAATAAGTGATGAGAAAAAATAGAAAGGATTATCCTAGTGGGTCTGCTGGAATTATTTTTGTCAGTACAATTACCCTGAAAATTCTTTGCTAATATTGCAAATAACACAATCTATTCAATGAGAGAATCACTTGTGCTGGGAAACAAATTACTTTTCCATCAGCCCTAACCCAGGATGACAGTGGCAGTTGTGCTCTCTGGCCTCCATCCAATTTCATTGTCTGATCCTGTACAGATTTAGTACTGTAATAAAGGGTGCTCCCATTGTAGTGCAACAACCGGGATGCTTTCAAGTATGAGCACTATTTTAGAGAGCAGCTGCATCAGGATTAAACAGGATTGTGGAAGTGGGATTAGCCAGACAGAAAGCCCTCTTGAGGCTGCTGACTTCTGCAAACTGGGCTCCTAAATATTTTTTTTCCCTTCCTCAAAAAGATGTCTTCAGGTGCATGATTGGTGTCAAAGGAAAGGGGGAGGTTTAACACATTTGCACAGGCTGTCTCCCCATTTGACATCCCTCCTGCCCCCGAGAGCCCAGCCCCTCAGGGTTTATTTAGCCATTTAATTTTTATCCATGGTCTTATAACCAGGGCAAGGTCCTCAGAACAGAGCAGAGGTGGGTGGCTACGACAGGAAAGAGCTGGAAGATAGAGGTGGGTGATCAATAGGTAGCAGAGCTGGAGAGCAGAGCACGGCAGCAAAGACAAATGGGTGGGATGGGTCATATAAAAGATGGAAGAGAAGAAAACTGTAATCCATTTAGCTAGATGAGGAAAGACAGATCAATAGATACGAGCTGCAAAGCAATGGGGACCGACTGAGAACAACTGTGTAACTTCTCCCACTTCCAGACATCACTCAGACTAATGTTCACACCACAGTTCTTCCCAAAGCAAAAGCCAAAGCAACTCTCCTCCAAGCAAAGCTTTAATAGGGGCCATGGGCTCCTCTCACCATCAAAGGTGCCCACCTTGGGTCCCATCTCAGACTGCACATCCCAGCAGCTCAGCCTCAAGCCTCTCCCATCACCCCAAAGCCACGATCCCGAGAGCCTCACAACATGCTGAGAAAGGCAGAAAAGGCAAAAACCCAGCCCATCCCTGCTCCAACTTACATTTAAAGGCTTTAGGTGAGGTTTCGCTAGTCTGAATCTTTGGGGCAAGCATGCGTTTGCCAAAAACCTGAGCATCAAAACTTGCATAATCGAAGGTGACCTTGGAGTACTTCTCCAGCTCCTTGGCCAGGTTGGCCCGTGGGGTTGCTGGGACCATGTTGGGCCGGTAGCTTCCATACTGAGGAATCTCCAGTTGCTTCACAAAGCACATAGGCCTAAGGATGAAACAATGAACAACAATTATTTCTTGTTTCCTTGACGAGGTGACTGTTGAGAGGGGACCAGATGTGGTGGGGATGTGTAGCTGCACCTTGATTCCGAGGGCTTACTGGGGATGAGGAGGCAGCAACAGCCCTTTTGCTCTCCCTCAGCAAGTCCGCATCTAGTTTGGATCTCTTAGATTCCATTTCTATTTTTTCATCCTTTTTTGCCTCATTTTTCCCCTTTTTTTTTCCTCTTTTAAAGCAAAACAAGGTGTCAATCTTATCCAAAAACAACATTCTTGCCAGCTGATGTGGTGAGGCAGCATTTCCAACACAATAAAAGCTTAGGCATCACACTCATGGGACCCATGACACAGGGTGGCACACAAAGGCATGAGGACCCCAGTTCAGCTCCACACCCCACTGCAGGTTCACTGCAGAAGCACCAGGGCCTCTCTCTCACTGCCTGCAGTCCCTCCTAGGGACCCGCTTCTGCGGGGCTGCCTATCATGAATCAATTTGTCTTGCATATAAATTGTGTATAAATGGCCTATTGTTATTCTCCTTCCCGTGACCTCTTTCCACCAGTGAGTTCTCGGAGCGGGAGCTCCTTGGAGCATGGACTGTCCTCGTGATGCGCTCAGAGCGCTCTGCGCCCGGCGCAGGCTCTGCTGCAAATAAATAAGTAATCGCCCTAAATGGCCTTTCCAAAGCACTGAGTGCTGGTGCACCAGGGTGCTCAGCAGTCCTGGGGAGCAAATAAATAAATTAATCAAAGCTCGATGCCTTTGTGGGAGTGCTGCTCAGGGCTTGCACTGCGGTTTTTATCCTGCGCTCGTTGCAAAATAACTAACCATATTACAATCCATCTGTAGCCTCATGAATCACATCAGCTACGGAAGCCAGCATCTATCAGGGACATCCTTAATGGGAGACAGCCCTTTCTCCCGGGAAGACAGAGATGGGCAAAATATCAAAATAAATGGGACTGGTTTGGAAATGAGTGGCAGGTTCTTCTCCTCTGAACCGTGTGGGCTAAGGAAGACAAGCAGGTGGACTTAGATGCAACTGCCACGGAGAGATTTGTATGTAGCCTAAATCTCCTCCTTCCCCTCCCTGAGCCCACCCTACTTATAATGCTAATATAATAGCCATCACTTGCTGGCAGTTTGTGCTGCAGAGCAATCGGCACAAGTGCCTTCTGCTGCACTGGTAAAACCCTTTGGCCTGTAGCCTCAGCATTAATTGATGCTACAGAAGCAATTCATTGTCCTCAATGCTCTCCCTGGGACCATCAATTAAATATCTCCCCACCTTGGCGAGACCTATGATCATAATAACAGGACTCAGCAGTATCAAGATACAGCTGGAGGGAGCCGTGATGGCTGCTCCCCGGAGCGTGGCCTGGCAGGGAGGGCTGGGGCAGGGCAGGGATGTGGTGCTGGGCTTTGCTGACCCACTTACCTGAGTATCCGGTCAGAATTGGAGCTGGTCTTGGAAGGATCACCAGACTGGGTTTGTTGCTTTTCATGTGATTTGGCTAATTTTTCTGCAGCAGCAATGGGGCACCCAGATAAACTGTGGGAGTTGGCGGTTTTTTGAAAGAAGGAGAAAAAAGAGAGAAGGAAACCAAGCATGAGGAATGAACAAGAACAGCTTTATTTCAGAGACCCAACGCTGCAATGAGCCCATGAGAAAAATGTTTGCTTCTTCCACACTGAATGAGGAACGAGACAAACCCACCTTGCACCTGCAATCACATCAACATAGGTCATAGAATAATGAATTACAGAATGGCTTGGGTTGGACCTTAAAGCTCATCTAGTTCCCACCCCCTGCTATGGGCAGGGGCACCTTCCATTATCACAGGTTACTTCAAGCCCTGTCCAACCTGGCCTTGGACACTTCCAGGGATGGGGCATCCACAGCTTCTCTGGGCAACCTTTACCACAGCCTGCCCACCCTCACAGGGAAGAATTTCTTCCTAATATCCAATCTAACCCTGCCCTCTGTCAGGGGGAAGCCGTTCCCTTTGTCCTGTCACTCTGTGCCCTTGTAAGAAGAAGCCAAAGCTGGTACCTCCTGTGCGTGTTGCGGTTGCTGTTGACGTGACCCTGTCCTGTGCAGCCTGGGGTGGGACATTTCAACACGTTCTCGTGCATCGCCAAGACTTCAGAGCAAGAAGGGGAAAGGGAGAGGGGAAGGGAAACAAAAACAACTTAATAAAAATCAAAGAGGAAAAGAAAAGATAAAATCATCAAGTCTTGTACGCTGGTTTCCTAGAAATCAGGGAACGTGAAATGCTGTAATTAGAATTTGCAGAGAGAAAAAAAAGACTTAAAATGCAGCAGCGCTCAGGTCAGCACTAGATTAGCATCTCTGCACACAGCCTGGGCTTTCTCCTCATTTGGTGATTGCAATCCAGTTCTCCCCATCCAGCCCCTCCTGCCCACTCATGTTTTGGAACTAGGTCTCCTGATTTTAGGTAGTTCTAAGTGATTGAAGTTGTATCTCTGCTTTTATCCTTAGGACTGGTCCTTGTTTGATTTTTTTTTAATTTTAATCTTCAGGATTATTGCTTCCTACAGCGCTGACCTTAAAAGTGAAGAAAATAATTTGATCTGCAAGCCTTCGTAAAGCACACAGCTTGTGTTAGTTATTTATTAATATTTTTTCTTGCATTCTAGCCTGTGAAGATAGCTGCACTTTCTCCTTGTTTCCTGCAGTTCTGTGTTTATGGCAGGTCTGCAACCTTTGAAATTACTGATAAGGAAGGGCTCCTTTTTCTTTTTTTTGGTCTAATATGCCATTATCATAACCATACAACATTGATTTTTATGTATCTGTACAGGGAAAGCTATTTAGGATGCTGATAGAGAGGCAGGAGTAAAATATCTCTATGCGTATACAAAAATCTGTTATGATGATGATAAGTATTTTCTGTGGAATAGGTGAATCTTGGTATAGCACTTTGTGATTTTCACAGGGATGAGAGCACAGAAGGAGACTCATCCTTAATGACTCCTCTCCTTTTCTGCACAGTAACATAGTTGGACAGTAAGGAAGAACAATATCCCCTTTCTTCCCAACCTGATATTCCATATAGGGAAAACCATGCAATTTTCATTGTAAAGATGGGCACTGCTTAACACATCTCTGGAGCTGGGCAGGCGTTTTGAAGCCCCTCTTTGATTTTCAGAGAACAGACCTTGTTCTCCACAGGATGGTGCTAAAAATCTTTAAGAAGGGAAGGGCTTCCAAGTGAATCTCCACTGCATTTGTTGTGAGTAGCAATAACACTTTGGTGGATAGCAGCACCCATAATCAACTTGGAAAAGCACCATCCCATACCAAAAACTCTGTTACACTCCAAGGAATAACACCAGGCTTATGCTGGAGACTCAGTACTAAAATTCACCTCATTTGGGACTGTTTGGAGAGCTCAAGAGCCTTGAGACAGCTCTACCCATCAGGTGTGAAATTCCCTCTAGGGAATAAGGCATCAGACTAATTTAAGCAGCCCTTGTTATCCCACCATGTACTCACTCTCAGGGGGGATCCTGTCTTTGTGCGGACAACCGGAGAGGCTGCGATGGTGAGGGTAAAGTCCCGTGACATGGCCGGTCCCATCACAACCAGGAGTTGGACATTTGATTTCTCGCTTCTCAGGTCTTGAAGGATCTAAGGATTGTGGGGAAAGGGTGATGGGGAGCAGGTTAGTGAATTTGAAGCGGTGGAAAGGAGACAAAAAATTGCTCAGGATGCTTCCCATCACTTCTACAGTCAAGAAGGGAGAAACCTTTGGTTTTGGAGGTTTTTTTCCTGAAGGTGGAATTGTAACACAGAAAGTTTCAAAAATTGAAATTGCCACTATAATTGGAAGAACTTACCCACTCAGGGCACGGAGCAGCTCACAGCAACTGAGCAAACAGCCTGGTCAGTGCCAGAGGATGCCAGAGACCCTCCCACGTCCCTCGTGTTGCTGTGGCCAGACTCCTAACACTGCTTTAAAACCCACTTGGATTTTAAACCAGCCCTACTGATCAGGCTCAGATTTCCAAGGCCAATGGACAATTTAGCCAAGCAATTCCTCTGCTGAGAGTGAGGAACCCTCATGATGGTGTAGAGCAAACCATTATTCCGTGCATTCACTCTTGACCTCCAGGATGTCCCCATCCCTCTGGGCATTGAGGATTTGTGGCTAAATTCCCCCTGTGGGCTGTGAGCTCCCTCCCATCAGCCTAATTATCACAGTGTGTTAAGCAGACAGGTTCATCTCTTCCATTGGGGATGGGAAGGAAGGAGACTTGTCCCTGTACCTTTGCCATAGTAGCTCTTTCGGATACTGTCCAGTGGTTTGCTCTGTTTGTCATCCACCTGGAAGTGCTTTACGTGTTCCCCTGGCAGCCGGCTGGGCTCCCGCACGATCTTCACCTGCTCGGCTTTCAGAGCAATGGCCTGTTCCAGCAGCCCCAGGTTCCCCCTCGTCATCATGTCGTACATCTCAGACTCATCGGTCACGGCTGATTTCTGGGAACGGGCATCATCGTCCTTGTCATCATCCGACCGGACCTCCACAATGACCGAGTATTCGGGCTTTGGGCTGAACTGCCCTTCACAGTGGCTTTTCTGGGTGTCCTGAGAAGTGTGAGGAGCTTCTTCGCAGATCACTTCAGGAGCCATCTCCTCCTCTTCTTCATCCTCCTCTTCATCCTCTTCTTCCTCTTCCTCATCATCCTCCTCCTCCTCTTCCTCCTCCTCCTCATCCTCCTCCTCATCATCATCATCCTCTTCCTCTGCTTCGGCCTTTTCCAGTTTACAGGACTCCTCGCAGTTGGCATCATCACGGTGCTCTGGACACAACTCGCTGCTGCGTTCACTGGTGACCTCGATGACCTCCTCTGCATCCTCTGTCTGGATGATGATCTCCTTGTCACACTCCTCTTCCACCAACTCCTCTCCTGCATCCTCATGGACCAAATGCACAACATTGGATGGTGGCTTGGAGACCTGCAGCTCCGTTTCGGGCAGCTGCCCTTCAATGGCAAGGGTTTCCTCCGCTATTTGGCCCAGGTTTAGGAGAGAGTTGGCGATTATTTCTTGGTAGCTGCTGTAGTTGGCCTTGCTGGGCCCAGATGTACTTGTTGCTGTGTTTTGTCCATAATGTGTTGATTTTGCTGGGCTTCTATCTGAGGGGGGAAAAGAAGGAATAGAAAGAAAAAGGGGGAAAGAAAGAAAGGCCAAAAAAGAACAGAAGAGAAAAAGGAGGAAAAGAAGAAAGGGGAGAAAGAAGGAAGAGAAGAAAAGAGGAAAGGGGAGAAAAGAGGAAAGGGGAAAACAGGAAAGGGAGAAGAAAAGGGAGAGAAAGAAAGGGGGGGAAAGAAATGGGGGAAAGAAAGAGGGGAGGAAGAAATGGGGGGGGAAAGGGGAGGAAAAAAAGAAGGAGGAAAAGAAAGTAATTACATAACCTTATAAACATCTCTTTTTTGCATTTGAACTTATTTGAAACCAGAGCCTGGCTGTTCTACCCCTGAAGAGGCCGAATTTATTGCATTTGGGGATGGCAGGTAGAAAGGGGATTTCCACATGGAACCTTCCATGGGGTTCAGATGCCCCGTCTTCCCAGCAATCCCTACCCTTCCCCCAACCCCATCCCTGTCAGCAGCCATCTGATCCCCCTGTTAGCAGTGCTCCCCAAACCAGGGCTCCGAAACAGTGAGCAGGACAGTGTCAGGACCAGGGCTGAACACCCATCTCCTTTCTGATCACTTCTCTTCTTGGATAGCAGCCAGATCCAGCCAGGGGGATGATTCCTGCTGAGCCCCTCACAGCACCAATGTGGGACTCTGGCTGCCTTCCCCACTGCCATCTGAGCCACGCAGTGAGTTCCTCTGTGCTTTCCGTGAGTCTTTCCCCAGGGAGCATCCCTGATGGAAAAGCTCTCATTTTTGAGACAATCAATGTGTGTCCCCTCTCAGCTTAAGCAGAGCTTTGCTGTTGTGCTTCCACCCAAAGCAATAATTGAAGGACCCATCCTGTACATAATTCAGAGGAGCTATAATTCCTGGTTGTTAACACTCCCTGCCCTTTCTTCATCTGCAGAACACAGCCCTGCAATCAATAATGATAAAGCACCTTCTGCTGGCTCAGGGCTGCGGGTCCCCTCCTGCTCCATCGTCTCTGCCTCGTCCTCCTCCAGCATCCCCTCTGACTCGTCAGAGCCGGACTCCTCCTTTGCCTCGGCCTCCTCACTGCCGTCGCTGTCGACGTTGTAGCCTTCGTCCAAGGCCAGTTTGAGCGGATGGGATTTTCTCTTTGACACCAGATGTTCGGCCTCCGCATCCTGAAGTTTCCTCTTCTTTGCTAGAGGGCAGCTTTGTAAACTGCAGATGGGATCAAGGAGCAGAGGGAAGGCATTCCCAAGTGAGGAAGGCCTGGTTATCTCATCCCAATCAGTTAGGCAAAGGCAAGTGGGACAAATACACAAGCACTACCAATAAAACCATCTAGCAGCCCAGATTTTTAGCTGGTTTAATCCTTAATGGCCAAGTCTGCTCTCAGATCTTGACTTTGTGCAACTACATCAAATTTTTTTCATAAATGAGAGCATGGATGGTAGGATGCAACATCCTTACAGTTGTGGTCCAGGGAGCAGCAGGACCAGAAGTTCCCAGCACCACTGTTGGTGATGGACATCAGGATCACCATGAAACCAAGCACGGGATGCAGAACTGGCCTCTGGGCATGTCCACCAACTGCTCCAGTTTCACCATTATAGCATGACGATAACCATCAGTTAAGGCTGGCAAGGCCTCCAAGAAGACAATGAGTTCTTATTTGCTCTCCCCATCCACAGAGGCACTAAGCAGACCAAAATCTCTGCCTCTCAACAGCTCCCACCAACCCCAGACACCTGAGTGAGGTACTTCTGCCATGGTTTGGGGTCTGTAGGAAGGCTGCTGTCAGCCTGGAGAAACACACCTCCCCAGAATCCCTTAGGCTCTGATGGAGAGACAGAAACAGGCTCCCTGATGGGCAGATTTGGGACAGACAAGTTGGGTTGCTGCTCTAAATTAGACTTTTTCCAGTGAACATTTTTCCACTCCACTACCTCCAATCCAGCCTCACCTTCTGTGTCTCGCATACTTCCCACGGATGTGTCCTGAGCCGTTACAGCCTGGGGTTGGACAGCTTGAGAGGGAAACAAGTAAACATCAAGAACATCAATAGGACTCAGGGAATTAATTTTTAATTACAAATGTGTAAACTATAATCAGTTAAACAGGTCCTGTTCCCAAGAAACAAAATAATTACAAACAAGAAGGTAATTTCCCGCAAATGCTTCAGCTTGTCCCTTTGAATTCCAAGGGAGGAAGCCAGGAGACCAGCCTTGCAGTTTGCTAAAAATTAATGAAATTACTCACCTCATTTAATTAGATGAATGGTTCACTAAAGTTTTATGAGTATGTTTAATTAAAGATTTGCATGTGTAAGAGCAAGCTTTTAAAGGCAGACAGCTCTGCCTCCCCACTGCCACTCTTTGGTGGCTTATCAGGGAACTGGAGTTCCTCACAGTAAGAAATGGGTGGTTTTTTGGAAAGAGCAGACTGGAAGTGGATCAAGGAGGTTTCAGCCAAAGCACTTTGGTGAAGATCACCAGGACTAAAATCCTCAAATGCACCTCGGAGCCCCACTTCTGGAGGGATGGATTTAGTTGATCAGATCTCCTGAATCCCTGTATTTTTTTCCTGCTGCTCTGCAGAAGAGGTTGAGTTAAAGACTTGCAGGGCGCTCTGAGCCACACTCACAGCCACTGCTGCCTCCACTTGAGCATCCCGCGGCATGGCACGGGACCACGCGCCTCCCCTGCAGGGGTAATTAGTCCCAGCTTCAGGAGCTGTAAGGGCTCCAGATAAGAAGCATTAAAGCAAACATTTTCTGGCAAAACCAGATTATGGCATTGATTAGAGGATGCCCAAGTGACTTGCCTGATGTCTGAGGAATTCTGGAGTCATGTAGGATTAATAACCTCATTTAGCACTGTATCACCCTCAGCCTGGGAAGTGGGAAGCACTAATGAAATCTCCTGATGACAGTGCAAAGGGAGAAGGCATTGCCAGCCCAGAGGGGATCTGGCCAGCCTGTTATTCTTGGAGTAAAAGACACGGGACAACGTTAAATAGTATCAAGTGCCAAGTCAGGCTTCAGAGACTCAGAATTTCTGCTCTCAGCAGAGAGCTCAGCCCTTGTGGATGAGGACACAGAGGATCCAACTGTACTAATGGGTGCAGCAGCTCTGAGGGCACCAGTGGGTTAGTAATGGTTCAACTCCCCAGAATACAAGTCAGATTGCTGTGTTCAAAGCATATAATTCAGCCCAAAAGCAGGACAGGAAAAGGCTGCTGAACTGTCAGGAGAGTAGGAATCCAGGGAGACCAGATTGCTTTAGGTTAGCAAAGCTAATGCTGAGAAGGCAAATGGTGGCAGCACATCCACTGAGGGGACACAGCTTTCTGGGTGGGTGGAAGCTGCACCTCCTGGCTCCTCCCAGACAAGTCCCCCCCCTTCCTGCTGTCCCTTTTGCTTGTGACCTGGTTTGAATCTGTGATGCTGAGCATCCCTCAGTGCCATCACTTGGGGGATGGCTCTCAGCTCGTTCAGCACCCACACACAGCCCAAGCCCCATCACATCTGGGGGCTGGCCTGGCAGTGAGGTGTCCGTTTCTCCAGCAGAACACACGAGGTCATATAGAAAAAGATCTCATCTCACTAACATGTGTAGTTGCAAGGGGGAGCTACCTCATTTGCTGCTCATGATCTAAAACTCTATTCAATTTTAATTGCCCTCAGTCCTGATTGAGGCTGCTCGTCCTGAGCAGCCCCAGACACACTTTCAGTGACTGCACACCAAGAGACAGAGCAGTGTTTATGCCACCAGTGACTTGCCTGGAAAAGGCCTTATTCAGTGGCAAACAAGAGCAGCTCTGATGAAGATGTTACAGGCTTTTGTAAGTTTTCCTATATCAATTAAAACTGATTACCCCTATCCCATTTTTGATGTGGTGAAATGAAGCCTGCAATAAAAAGTATGTAGGAAAGAGGCAAGTGGTTCAGCATCGAGGTTTGCCAAAGCAGGTGTCAATTTGGGATGTTTCTGATTTCAGTGTGTTAATTTAATGCCTTTAAAAAGCACCAGCACAGAGGTGATGCTCTACATGCTCTGGGCCAGGTTTTCCCTCCCCACTCTCCTTTGGGGAGGTTTCGTGTATTTTGGCAGGAGTCCCAAAAGGGGAAAGGAGCTTCGAGGTCTATTAAAGCTGTTCTCCATCCCTCTCGAGCCACCACACCGACCAGCTCTCCCCCTCTCTCTCCAGCCTTCATCTGCTTGACAAAAGGCCTTCTTATTGTTATGCAGACGATGCCCTGCTTCCAATTAGTCGATTAATCGTCCAGTTATTCAGGCAATTAGGTGACAGCTGCAGAGATGGCTTTGTGGAGCACTCTGTCCTGCCCCTTAGATATGTCACCTGCTCCAATTACCACCTCCACTCAAGTGTTCAGCAATAAAAGTTGGAGAAGGGGCAAGCCCACCCCTCACTCCTCCTGGCTCTCCAGAGTAATAGCAGAGTGGAGGAGCAGAAATGCTCTGCAATTGGGTTGGTTAAGATCCAATTACTCTTTGCCACACACGGTTTTCTAAGGAAGGCTGCTAGGAGAGGCAGCCCCTGCTATTAGAGCCTGTCCAGGTTAAAGACTCCTACCTCTTGCATAAGCCCTTGTGCAAGGTTTAATGGGAGCTTAGGGGTGGGGGAGGCTGTTATATCTAATAAGAAGCTCTGTAGGGCTGCAGAAGCTCCACTCCTGCTCTTTTGGCTGCTGCTGTTGGCAAGCCAGCGCTGCTAAATGAGTGACAACAGGACCGTGGTGACTAAACAGGGGACAAGGGGCCAAAGGAGGAGCATCTGGCATGAGAAGTGATGTGACACGATGTTGTTTGGGGGCAGTAAGAGGTTGTAAAATATGTGGAAAAGGAAACACCGGTTAGGTGGTTAGTAGGATGTGGTCCCTAATGATCTTGAAATAAAAAAGATGGGCATTAGGTTTTGCTGGGGTTTAGATAAAGGGTTTGACAGAGGATGGCTGAAGGGTCTGCAGTTAAATGTGTCCCTTTCCAGACGTCCTGTTTTGATTCTTGACATGCATTCCCATGTGGTACTGCGGGAACTTGGGCACACCAATATAACCCCCCAGCAAGCCCTCCCCCCCATCAGTCCCACCGGTTTGCTGCACACACACAGGTTCCCGAGCTGAGGGGCTTCTCCCAAGCCAGTCCCACCATGCGGCCCCCACTCCCTCCCGCGGCCGAGGAGGAGCAGGGTCCTTCCTTACCTCACCTCCTGGCCGATGAGCTCCGTGGGCACTGGGCGAAGGGGCAGACGCAGCAATGGAAATAAACACAGGTCAAAAACACAACAGGCGTGCCCGGCCCCATCCCCGAGACTTTCCCCTTCGCCGGGGAAAACTCTCCTGCTGGCAGCTGCGTTTCTATTCCCTCCTCGGGCATCCCACTTGGGATAGAAGGGGAAAATCTATCCTGCTGTCATTTACTGCATGCCAGCCTGTAGTAAATCATAATCCCGCCCTGTAAATCCTCATCCCTGTGCATATTTTCAAGCACGTGAGTGCACGTTTGTAGCATCAGGGACTACCTGTCTTCACTAAATACAAGGTGACTTTGAAGTCAGTGGAGCTGTACTGACATGCATGCATGTAACACAAACAGGTAAAGACTGAGTTTTCCCATGCCGCCTTCTCCATGTTTGCTTTTAAAAATCTGCTCATCAATTTCTTTTTTCAAAGTTTACAACAGTTTTGCTGTAATGGCCACATTCACCTCTACAACACTAATATTTTTCTCCTCCCCTTGTCACACTGGACTGATGCATGAGCCCCTGCCAATGTTCAGACATTTGGTAGGGGATGTATTACTTGGGGTTTAGGGTAAACAACAGTTTGTGGAGGGTTTAGGTATTATTCCCCACTTGTGACTAAGAGGACTTCTCACTGCTCACAATAACTACATACAATAACTTCACATTGTAGCTGAAATCTTACATACAGCCAGGAATCCAAATAATCAAGAGGAAAAAAATCCCTCAACACAAATCTAAATTCGCCCAGGCTAAAAACCATAACACATTTGCTCAATTTGTTTGAGCTAATTGGGTTTCCTGGGATCGAGCTCCCAGTGGGATGACTCACAAGCTTCAACAAACTGGAGGCAGTGGCAAGTCCCAGGGTGTACACAATAAATTACCTTTTCACGTTGAGAAACCCAGATTCAAGAATGGGGTAGGCAGGGTGTGAGAAAATAAATAGACTCGGGGGGCTCTCATTTGCAACCTGAGCGAGCACCTTTGTGTACGTGAAACAAAGCAGTGAAATCCAAATATCCAAGCTTGGTTCAACGCAGCTGGCAGCATCTGGGTTTGGTTTGGTTTATAAAAGATGCAGATGCTGTGAAGGGCAAGGAGGAAGGAGCACGAGGACAAAAGATGGGCCAGCCCAGCTGTAGGATGGTAGTCCCTGCAGCCATCACACCTTTCCCACCTTGTTCATTCCTCACTTCCAGCCACCTTTGTCACTTGTCAAAGCCACAACCACAAAAAGGAACCAAATAAAGACACTGGTCTGTAACCATCACACATGGCTATGGGACCAGAGCCCCTCACCTTCTCCCAAAGAAAAAGCATGCAAAGACCTGCACTTGTTTTTCTTTTTCTTTTTTTTTAAATCAGAAAATAAATAGCAATCAGGCTTTGCATTAACCAGTCGTTTGTCCTCCCACCCCTGCCGGGGGATGGCCTGTTTGCTTCTCCAACATGAGCTACTTCTGCCAAGCACTCTTAGATGTGCAACTTCAAAGCTGCTGGCAGAGTGAGCATGATGAAAGTCCCGGGAGCTGATCTGAAGCTCCAGTGATTGCCATCCCCTACAGCAAAGCATGCACAGGGGCTTTTTTTTTTTTAATTTGCTTGTTATTTTCCTTCTTCTTGGTGTAGAGAAGGAGGGTTAAATATCATAAGGACCTATAAAGGTTTGTGATTGGGAGTTTTGCAGGATTTTTAGTAAAATTTCAGTGAGGTTGGGGAGCAGGGGCAGTGAGCATAACTTAAAGAGTTAAGCCTGGACATGAAAAATCAAAGCCTATTTGGAACAAGGCAGGTTGCTGAGGACTGCACAGCCCAGTGCTGAGGGATAACCAGATGCTCACCTCTGACAGACTTGGATCGTGTGCGTGCTCTCTTATCGTCATTTTCTAAACTCATCTGCAAGGGAAAGAAAAAATCAGTGTGGAAAGATAACAAGAAAATTATCATTAAGGGACAGTCTTGCGTGTGGTTATTGCTTTGTGTGAATACCTTGGCAACAGGGACAGCTTTCCTGTGTTTTTGCGATGGAAGTTTCTCACTTCGATGCCTTTGTTTAACCCACGGTGGCCAAATTTAGCAACTTGAAATTAACTTCCATATCCTGGGAAAGGACTCTCTGCTTGTTGGGTACCACAGAGGGACAAACACCCAGATGTGATGGTCAGTGATGGAGAAGGGCTGTGTCTCAGATAGCACTTGCTAAGGGCAGAACTGATGTCTCTGGATTTACGTCACAGAAGTGCCGTGAGCACCTAAATGGAATGCCAGCACATGTTCAGAAATCTCTGAATACACGTTCAAGATGATCTCCTTCCTGAGAAGAGCAATTTTCAGAAGTGCCCTAAAGAGCAACCTCTCCTCTCTGCTTAAATTTGCCACAAAGAGGACTGCATCTAAATAACCCCCCAACATGGACATCAAACAGGAGGGTCTGCAGGGAACATGGGCATGAATAAGTAACACTGGGGACTTCAAAGGGCTTGACATTAATTAAACATCACCTCATACCACAAGGCAGCAGAAGGCTGAAGTGCAGCCACCTCTGGGGTGCAGCACCCAAGCCCTGGTGTCAGAGGGGTTTTGAAATCAGGCAGTGCCTGGAGTGGGGGGCAGGAAAGCAGGGACCTCCAAGGCAAGGCCCAAAGACACAGCTGGAATAATAGAAATGAGATTTCATTAACGTTGTCAAAGGAGTTGCTGAAGTGGTCAAAGAGCTGGTTTACATCTGCTCTGTCTGCAGGCAGGAATGTTTGGCAGCAAATGCCAAGGGGGAACAGCAGGATTGGGGTGTGAGAAGGGACAGGGATCATAGCCTGGTAGGCTGGTGACAAGACAATTTGGATTTTACTTCAGTGTTACCATGTGGGACATTTCCTCAAAGAGAAGAAGAGAAAAAAAATGGGGGAAAGGACCACTTACAAGTGGGATTTGACATAATAATAACAAATTAACTTCGGAAAATCCTCTACAAAGCCCATTAGAGAAGGAACCAACTGACTCCTATGCCAACCCCAAATGAGGAGGTTCCATGGCAAACCCTCCAGCACCTCTGACAGAGCAGGGCACCAGCAGCTGCTCCCCCTGGCCAAGGGGCAGGAAGGGACATGTATGCAGAGCATGTGTTGCTCTGCTGGCAGTAGAAATGATACAGGTAAGATATGTGCCCCTGCATCCCTATATGCACTTTAAACCCCTTCCTTGATGGATACTGCTCACAGTCCCCAGCAGGAGAGGCCAGGGGCCCTCACCCTCAAAGGATGCACTGCTTGGTGCTTCCACTGGTGTTTGGAGGCAGCAAAAAGGCAGGGAGAGGGGACTAAGCCCATATGGCAGCACAGCTAAAGCCTCCTCAGAGGGGAGGAATGAAGTTTCCCCAAGTGCCTCTCTCCTTTCTGCCCTCCAGAAATTCAGTGTTAGCATGCAATGATTTATGTGATTTGTTAGATAGGGAGGTTGGAGAGGAAAGGAAAAAAAAAAAAGTGGTGGGGGGGATTTAAAACCTGGAGCAATTTATGCATCCTGTCAGCATTCAGCTCATGGCACTGCAGTGTTGCGCTCCACGTTTATTACAATCTTCCCAATAACACAGCAGACAATTACTATAATTTGTATTTTTAAAGCCCTGGTTCCCTGCGGACCAATGGCTCACGTTTAAAGTGTGGAGAGGAGCAGGTGTCACAGGGACTTCATTACATTTATGAGCCTTTCAACATCGGCGTGTGCTGAGCTCACTCCCTGATGCCGCCGCACGCCACAATACAACTAATACCTTGGATTGCTGGGAGCCTCCAACCAAAAGGAATTTCAGAGGGGGCTTTTGCTTTTTTCCTTCTTTCTTTTTTTTTCCAACAGATCTCCCGGGGGATTGGCACATGTTGGGCTGGTGCCTTGACAATATGAGTTTCCCGCAGATCAGTTATTCAAAGTGGCAGAAGAGGTCAGGCTGTGGGAAGAGCAATGGGCATCACCTGCAAGCAGCCAGCTCTGGCAAAAAAAAAAGCCACAGGGCCAGCACAGAAAGCAAAGCAAAATTTCATTATTCTTAACCCCATCCTTCAAGGACAGGCAGTGGGGAAGGGCTCAAGCTGCTTGTCTATAAAAGTGGGAGAGCCATAAATGAGGGAAATCCCATTTCATGTCATGTTTATCTCCAGGAAATCAAGTATCACATCTGAGATAACATCCAGGATTCTCTCTACACCACAGCACCTCAAAGCAATTCCTTCCATTGCCTTCCACACCTCTTTCAAACCAGGGTCAAATGCCCTGGGAAGACAGAAAGACACTCAGTCACCACATGGGCAATGGAGACAGGAGCCACCTAAGACAGGGACAGACCCATAGAATCATAGAATTATTACAGCTGGAAAGAACTGCTGGAGACCCAACCTTGCTGAGGACCAAAGAATGAAAAACACAAGTAGGTTGCCTTGCCTGGCCTACTGTACAAAAAAAGCAAAATCAACCCCAAAAAATCCACCTAACAACTCTTAAATTACTGGGGTGTTTCCCCATCAGGAAGACCCCTTTACTTGTTTAGGGAACTTGTCACTGCCTCACTGCTGTATATTTATTTCACTGGCATCACAGACAGGATGGAGTGGGCCCTGCGCTCCCAGATTCTGTTTTCTACCATCAGGCTCATTTTCTCAGCTTAAATAAACAGCAGCATCATCCTCAAAACTCCTCATTCCCCCCAAAGTACAGAAACACCAGGAATAAGATCCATTTCAGAGCTCAACTTCTGCTTCTCCCAGGCAACTTAAATAACCGGCAGAGCCATGACTGAGCTTCAGGAGCCTCCGTGGTATCAGGCTCGAATGCAGGAAGGTTACGTGAAACCACTGTCCTTTATTGTTGCTTTCTCAGCCAGAAGCCCTCTAGACAGATCGCTTTAACACAAAATATCAGGTCACACAGTGCATGTTTGCAGTCCTGGAGACCAACAGGCTATTTTCATTAGGTCTCTCCCTAGTTCACATAACAGCCAGGCTGAGAAGCTGTCTGGATTTCACTCTTACTGTTTTAACTCCGAGTGAAAACAAAGCAAGCCAAAGGGAAACCTGCAAATAAATTATTGCAACCAAATGTCAGCCATAGGCATGTTATTCCAGATAGAAAAGACAGAGCTTTATTCTGCTCCTCCTCACTTATCAGTGGGTTATCTCTAAGACAACTAAAATAAGCATCTAGCAAGTTTCCTAACCAGGAAAGGACCCTGCACAGGATCTCTGGATACTTGCTTCAGGATTCAGCTCTGCCACTGAAAATCAAGGTAATCTTGGGAACATTATTTCATCTCTGAGTTCCCCTTTTCCCTCCCTTTTCTCTCTAAAGGGAAGAAATATCCCCCACACTATGCCACAATGTGTTTATCCTGCACTAAGGAGCTCCCTGACATGACTAGAATAGAAGTTATAATGATGATGTGTCAATACTGCAAATCTAAACCAATGAGGTTCCTACAGATAAACTTGGAACAGAGTTTAACCTGAGTACAATGTGAATTTTAACATCCTGATTCTACAGAAAAGCTCTTGCTCTGCTGTCAAGACAGCAATACAACATAGATCTGAAGTTTTATTTTATGGGGTACCTACCGGGTTGATATTTTTTCTTTCTTCTTATCTTAATATACATTTCCTTTCCAAGAGGAGACCAAGGGACATAACAGAACATAAACCCACTGGGAACCCACCATGTGCTGATACCCAGGTGTGCCTGGGCTTCGACAGCTCTATGCAAATCTATGCCATTAAGGGCCCTGCTGAAATTGCCCCTGGTCAGCAGTAATACTTTATATGTATTCAAAAGCACCACGGAGCTCAGAGAAAATAAACATGCTGAAAAAGCCTTCAGCTGGAAAAAGGGAGATGAGGATTCAGCAGGAATATTTATTTTACACCAAAAGCATCAGAGCTTCCATCGATGCTTATTTGTGGATGTAGCAAAGTGCCAATTGCAAGAAGCTGCGTCTGAGTTTTAGAGGGACAGACAGACACATAGAGCCTCTATTTTTAGTTTAAAAAACCCTCAAACTTACATTTGCCTAGCAGCAGAAGGAAAATGCCAGAAGTAATGACATTTTTCCTACAGAATTGTTGAAAAGTAGTTTTCTGCTTAGTCCTCCCCCTCTCCCAGAGCCTCTTGATTAGCTCCTCAAGGGAAAAGGCAGCGAAACTGCCCTTCAGCTCCCACCAACTGGTGAGGATGGGTATGAAGGGCCTGTCCTGATTTCTCCTGTCTTTGTTTTTTGGAGGGGTTTCCCCCCACCCTATCAGGAATTCCTTCTCCTTGGCTGTTGCAGGCTGAACATGGGTGTAGAGACCTTGATTTGGGTCTCCAAATTTCTCCCCCTTGCTCTCTGCAAAGTGCCATGGCATCTTTGGTCATTGCAGAAAATGAAGAGTATTTCATCCTGCTGGACCATCTCTAGCTGTGAATTTTTAATTAAATAGGTAAATAGTGATGGAGGAAGAAATACCCTTGATCAACAGTGTGTCACTACTTTAAAAAAAGGCTTAATAGTAGCTCCCAGCTGCTGTTTTATAACCACACTCAGATTAGGAGCATTTTTCCCCCCCCTCTTCTTCCTTTAGGGTCTTCCTTGCTGCTTGATTTAAATCCTCCTGACATTCCACCTATTGTGAGTCCTGTCCTCGGCTGAATAAACTCCCTCCTGCCTTTTGCTCTGACTGCTTCCAGGAAAGGACACCCTGCGTGGTGTTCCTGGGCTTGGAGTCTGGGGGGGTGGATTTTTCCTTGATATGTTTAGACGCAAACCCACAGCTTGTACCCACCTCGAGTCCAACACTCCAGCTGTGTCACAAACATCCTCCTGAAGCCGCGCTGTCAGTTTGCGTTTGCAGGAAGGCTCCAACCCCCACGAGGAACACCCAACACTGCGAGTGAGACGCTTCCCGAGCGCCGATGCTCTGCGATGATGGCAGCGCATCCTCCACGCGAGGGAAGCGGAGCAGAAAAGCTGCTCCTGAGCATCACGTCTGCCACAGCCGCAGCTGCACCGTGTGCCTCCACAGCGCTGACAGCCGTGCATGAGGCCGGGGGATTTCATACGCTGCGGTTTAAGTTGACATATACTTTCCTCTTGACTGTTTCAAAGTGCTACAACACGCAATCCCAATGCCAGGGAGACTGAAGTGGCTCCATACGTGCTGATGGCTCTCACACCAGAAGAGGAGGGGTAGGGAAGAGGGAGGAAAAAAATAAATCGTAGTGCTTCAGCCTTATTGTTTTCCAGCTCGGTAATAAGCTGCCTTTTCCATGAAATTATCCTTGATTGGCATGTTGTGAGGGGATTGTTGAAGGGAGTTACGTGCATCTATCCAAAAAGGACAAAATAGCCAGTGCTTGTGGATGGGGTGGGCTCTGGTGATCCCACCACCATTAGCCCTACTTGTCCTCACAGCAGTCAGCCTTTACCAACAACCTGCCTGCTATTCAGCTGCACCCCAGCTAGCAAAGACTTGGGAGACAAAGGTTCATTTTGCCATCAGACACCATGGGCCAGGAGCATCCATGTGGATGGGCTCAGCTGGCTCCATGCACAAATCAGCTCTCCCCAGCACTGCAGAGATCTCATTTCAAACCTGTCATGGGAAATTTTATCCCATGCCTGGACTTCTTTAGAGGCAAAAATAAATAAGTAAACGTGCCCCACAAGCCATTGTCCTTCACCACTGCACATCCTGTGGATTACGAGCTGTGACTGGCATGAAAAACTACATTTAAATACAACATGTATTTATGAGAACACATGTAAGTGCAAGTGTGTGCACACAGTGCAGATCCAAAGGTTAGAGAGTGATCGAGATCTCTCCCCCTATGAGGTAAGAGGGCTCCACACACATACACAATATCCAGGCTCCCTCCAGACTCCCCCTCCTCATCTCCTTGTCTCACCCTCAAACCAGCCACCCAGTTAAAGCACACATAAGCAGAGCTGAGGATTGCAAGAAATGGTTAATATTCATGATGTGCTTGTCAGAGGCAGAGCACTAGATGAGCACCAGGTACTGGGAATATTACCTTTTGTAATCATTGCTTTATTAACATACGACAATCTTATTAAATCTAATCTAAGTGCTTATTTGGCAGGTTCAATAGAAAAGCCTTAATTGAGCTCATTTTAAATATAGCAACAACTGCTTACTCTGCTTTCTACGAAGGTGTGAGCTTTCCTGGCGACACCTGTGTGCAGCTGACAGCTTGTTAGCAGAGAAGGATGGGGTTTTAAGAATGGATTTTGCTGGCTTGGGGTTTTCCCAGGGTTTGGTTTATTTGGGGATACAGGAAGGGTTGGTAACATCAGTCACCCAAGGAAGTTTCTTCACCGCCCAGGTGGGTCCATCCACCCATTGGAGATGGTGCTTCACTACTGAGAGGCCAAAAAAGGACAGGAAGCACCATTTATGTAGTGAGCAGCCCAGTTCTGTGCTTAATTAAAGCTTCCTAATTTGCTGGCAGAGAATCTGCCAGGAGGTTTGACAGCTTTGGCTGTACCTCTTTCATCAGCCACAGCTGCAGCAGTAAATGAGTGGCTCTGTTGAGCCCCAGGAGCTGTCCGGGGTCCCAGCAGGAATGAATGCCTCGCTTGTCCCCTCCAAAGGCTCCACAGCTTCACCTGGTGTTCAAGGGGCTCCTTCCGACCAGCCGGCGCCTTGGAGAAAGGGCCTATTTTAACAGGCCTGGGAGTGACCTAAATACCCACATCTGAGCCACCCTTGAAGGATGGCACTAGAGAGGAAGGCAAGGATTTAAATAGCTGGACTCAAAGCCAACTCTTGACAGCTGGAAGCCCTCCCTGCCGGGATTCACCATACAGGAGGTTTGGCTGTAGCAAGGAGACAGAGACTTCCAAGTCCTGCCCATCACTTTGGGTACAGGAAAGGCTCCATCTCCCCTGGACCAGATGGTCCATTTGGGCTGGAGCAGCACATGGCCCTCATCCCATGGCCAGCACATGGGGTGGGGGGATCACTGTCCCAGAAAAGTAGATTCTTGTGTACTCACCTTGATGTGTGTGCCGTGCAGGCTGGTGGCCCCCTCACAGCTGCTGATCTTCTCTCCGCAGGTCCACCTCTGATTCAGCAGCTCACCCCGAAACTCATTTTCTGGGGAGGGAAAGAGGAACATGGGGTCAGGACCCAGAGTCAGCCCAACACCCCAACAGCAGCAGCAACCAGAGGCGAAAATACAGTATTTATTCCCTGCTTTCTTTAATGGCCATGCAAATCCTCAGGATCTCCATGCCCCAAGCAGGACCCCACAGTGCCACACCAAGGCCAAGAGCCCCAACCACAAAGAATTTGAACCTCAGCCTACCCCAAACCCTGCAGCACTGCTCAGCTCAGTCCTCAGCTGGAAAACACACTATTAACTGGTGGGCTGGGCACCTCATGTTGCCCATGGCAGCTGGCAGAGGGTTTCTCCCTTTACACCCTCTTCTCTTCCCAGAGGTGAAGCTAATTTTTAATCTTTGCCAAAGGAGCAGTAAATGGGCATCACTGCCTGTAGAGGGTGGTTCCCACACAGGTTTCCATGGCTGCTCTCTCTGGCATCAGAATCCAGAGAGTAGGTCAATTCTCACCTTGATGTTTGTTTTTGGGGTGATCTTAAAGACAGGAAAAACAGAGGGAAGGTTCAGACATGCTAAAGGAAACCTGTGGAAGCCCTGTGTTCCCTGTAATAGATGGCTTGTTTAGGACACCAGCCAAGCAACTTTGGATTTACTCTGCCACAAAACAGCTTTTAGGAGAACACACAGAAAATCCCTAGGGAATTGACTCCTCCGCTGCCTGTGTCTGTTCTCACTCTTCAAGATGCTACAGAACAACCAGTAACTCCCACAGCAGTCTTGCAAGAATAAGTACATGAAAAAGAGTGGAATAATTTGATCCTAAACATAGTGCCTGAGATAAGTCACTGTGAAAGTCATCTTTATGTATTTGTCCTTAAACAGCTGCTCTGAAGCCAAGAGGGCAGCTGAGGGGACTTTTCTAGGTTTTCACGGGAGAATCATTTGTGTTAGAGACTCCCAACCCTGTCTGAAACACTCTGTTCTAGCCTGAACCCAAGAAAAGGCACAGGGTTTGGAGGCAAAATCCAGGAGTTGCTGAAACATTTTTCTGCTTTGGAGAAGCTCTGAGGAAAGGGAATGGGGAGGCACAGATGGCCAGGCAGATGATTAAAACCAAGCAAAATGAGGGAAAGAAGTGAGAAAGGGACAGAAGAAAGGAGAACAGAAGGGGGGGAAATAACAAATAAGAAGAAATAAAGATGTTTCAATAGCACATTCATAGGCCAGTACAGCCTGCCTGCTTATCTGAAGCATTTCCCTGAGCATCCTTCTCCCAAGCAGCATGTTTTAAAGCAGGATGCAGTGGGCTCAGGAGCAGAGAGTGGGTTAAACTATAGAAACAATGGATCCCACATACCAGATAATCCCAAAGATAGCTTTGAGGATTTTTGAAAATTTGAGGGCTCATGAGAAAAAAATTAGCAACTCACATGCAGACTCATCCTTTTGGGGCCTGTTTTCTCATGTGTGCCTAAGTCATAGGCTAAGGGTGAATTCTGGAAGCTGCCATGGATTAATCTGCCTCAAAGTGCCAGCTTGTCCTTCCCATAGGCCTCATCCGAACCTCCCGTATTTTCATCCCTTTCAGCAAGAGGGGAAGGGACTGTGTGTTGGGGCAAGGAGCCTCAGCCAGGCTAAAGCTGTGTTGGTCACACAGCTCAGCACCTTCCTGCCTGCTCCAGTCCCTCTGCCCAGCCCAGTTCAGATGGCCAAGGCAGCTCTGTCAACACTGGAATCAGATTTCCTCCACTCCGTGCTGCTTAAATGCATCTGGTCTCCGGAGAGGATCGGCTTGCACTGCTGGCTCTGCCTTTTCCACCTCCCTTCAGATCCTGGGTTCAGCAGAAACAAATCTCACTGCTTATGTGAAGGACATGTCTGTTAACCCCTACCTGGGCCACCCAAGAGGAGCTGGGGGATATTGCCTGAAATATGAGTTTTAGCCCATGGGAAGCAGATCCTGGAGTTAATGGCATATTCTGGGGTCCCCTTCTGGCACCAAACTGGGATAGCCAAAGCTTACAGCTGGGAGCACTTTCATCCACTTCCCCTTAGAAAATAATCTAGATGCTCAGCTGGTCTGATGGGTCACTGCCTGGTGTTCACATCCCAAAGAAAATCCACAGCTTTTTCCTATCAATTCCTTCCTCAGTACCCTCCACCCAGTTCTGGAGCACACACACTGGAGTCTTAGATGGGCTACTTTTCCCCATCAATATTTCTGACAATCCACAACCATCCTCTTCCAAATGATGTTCTCTGCCAAACCTTCAATCTATTTGTCCCCTTCTCTCCTTCTGGATTGTCTACAGAGAAAAGTGTGCTATGAACCAAAAAACTGCAAGTTGTGTACAATCCTGGCACTTAAGAACAAGTTCTGTAAAACATTTGGGTCACTCTCATCAACCCCAAACAAGAAGATATGGAAACTTAAGAGGGAGATCACAGCAATTCTGAGTGTTAATCAGACGTGTGTGTTTTACTTTCCATTTACAAAGAAAGAAAGCATTGATTTTCCAGAAAAAAATTAAACCTTCTAAAGAATGGCAGAAAATTCCCCCAAAAATAAACACAAAAAACCTCATAGGAAGCTTTGGAGCGAGGGTGAATAGCAAATGTGGCAGGATGCTGCAGGAGAGGGCTGCCTGGGTGGTAGTCTGCTCCCACACATCCTTACAGTGCCAGGGGAGCCACATTTGCAGCACCACCCTGTCTCCAAAGCTCAGCAGAGGTTGCACCTGCTGCAGTGAAGTGATGGAGTGAGAGGAAGGTTCTGTAGAGAAAGGATGGGGGGTGAAGGCCTCCTTTCCTAATAAGATGCATCACCACATATTTAAAGTGAAAGACTAGAAGAAAAACATATCAATCTTCATTTGCTCCCCCAAGTGTGACAAAAGCAAAAGGAAGGGAGAAAGATTTTTCTTCATCTTTGTTCAGGAAAATGTTTTACAGGAAAGGTGAATGGTGTGTTAACAAGGCAGCAGCATGCTGAGAACAGGCTGGGTCCTGCAATGTCCTGCCAGACAATGTGGGCTCACTTCTCAGAGCAGATACAGCAGCAGTGTCAGGGATCAGAGGGAGCATTTTGATCCCCATCTCTCATGGGAATTAAAATAATTAAAAGCAAATCAAACCCAAATTTTACAACTTCTCTAAGTGGGAGAAGCCACGCCTGGACCCCCACATCCCTCTGCACTGCTGGCTGCCCAGCCTCTGCATTTTATAGAAACGAGGGAGAGCAACTTTTGACATAGGCAAATAGTGATAGGACAAGGGGAAATCATTTTAACCTAAAAGGAGGAGAGATTTAGATTCACTGTTAGGAAGAATTTCTTTACTCTGTGGGTGGTGAGGCACTGGCACAGGTTGCCCAGAGAAGATATGAATAGCATATCCCTGGAAGTGTTCAAGGCCAGGTTGAACAGGGCTTGGAGCATCCTGCTATAGAGGAAGGTGTCCCTGCTCATGGCAGGGGGTTGGAACAACATGATATTTAAGGTCCCTTTCAACTGAAATAATTCTGATTGTCATTTTGCAGAGCATTGCCCACACATGCAGCTCTGTGGCCACCAGCCATGCCTGGAGAACACCAAGAGCTGAATTTGCTTCCCTGCATGGCCCCAAACCCACGGTGCGGTGAGGGAGGGCTTTTCTCCTGGCAGGAAACAGGAATCAAACTTGATTTAAGGCTTCAGTCTCAGATCCAAACTACAGCACTGAATCCCCTTGCACAGCCCCCACGACTCAGCACATAATTGCCCCGTGCTCCTGCCCAACCCTTGCCAAGAAAAGACCCCTCTGAGCTGGTGTCCCACAGAGCTCAACCTTCTCACATGCACAGCAGCTCTGCATCAGGGTGCTTTTTTCAAGGGAAATTATCTAAAACCTCTGTAGGGATCAAAATACACTGAAAAGTAGAACCCAAATTCTCTAAAAATTCTCCTTCATTGTTCTCCAACGCCAGGAGTGTTGGTCTAACCCCCTCTCAGGGCACAGAAATCCTGTCTCTGAGGCAATTATCACTGTTTACTGTGGCACGGCGATGTTCAGTGCTGCAAATTTCGCTTCCCAAACACGCATTTAATTTAAGATCTAATACCGGATGTTAATTGTATATTGCACAGTAAACGACTGATCATTAAAACATATTAATTGAGGTTTAACAGCTGTGTAATAGATATTACATCTCATACTTATCAGCAAATATGATTTAATAATCAGTTAAGATGGGATGTATGGATGGGAGACATATCATAGCCGGCTAGATTGTGGCTGTTCTTTGTTCACTTGCTGACCTAAAGATACTTTTCTTTATCATGTTTGGAGGGGAGCTGGGCAATCACCAGGCAGATCATAGAACCACAGAATGTTTTGGTTTGGAAAAGACCTTAAAAATCATCTGGTTCTAACCCCCTGCCATCAGCAGGTACACCTTCCGCTAGACCAGGCTGCTCCAAGCCCTGTCCAACCTGGCCTTGAACACTTCCAGGAATGGGGATGTTGAGCTTTGATGTTCTCACCTGGTGAGCTTACCTGAACAAGTCCCAAAGAGATTATAATTTCTGTAAAAGGAGAAATGGAGAAGTCATGAGTAGTTTCCTCCTATAAAGCTGGGGCTGAACTACAGCGACCTGGCTCAAAGTTTGCTCATGAGCTGACTCTTCCTCATCCCCATGTCACTGCCAGCCGTGCCGCCTTTCTCTGAAGCACAGAGTGTGCCTTGCTGCACTGCATGGCTGTTCAGAGACCCAACAACTCACTGTACCAATGAGCTGAATTTGTGATCCCTCTACCCCAACAAACACACAATGCTGGCTTAACCCACCCTGCTACCAAACCACATGCTGCGACATCAAAGGATATGAAATCTGTGATGCACACTCTGACCTTTCAGGTTCCTCTTACCCAAAGTGGTTTGATTTCAATAGGATCAAGCCTTCCTAATTCTTGCATTGTCAAACAGACCTCTGCAGCCCAGTGTGCATTGCTGACACAGTAAGCAGCCAGCTCAGCACCAGAACAGCTCCAAGGTGTTGAGTGCCAACAGCCAAGTACAGCCAGGCTCAGCTCTGCAGGTCGTGCGTCCTGGGCTCTGCAGGTCCTGGGAGACTGGAGGGGAGCACCAGGGTTTCCATCTGACTGGGCAAAGGGAAAGAGGATGGGTCACTGCTAGCACAGTGCTGCTGCTTCCGCATCTCCAGCCACAAGAACCTGCCACTCTTCTTCCAGCAATTCCTGCAGCCCAGGGAGCATCCTCTGCCTCAGCTCCCTCCTCCAACACTGCCTGAAGCACAAGTGACTCACATTTTAGTTCCCAGTACTGTGCCACCTCACCCCTTGGCTCATCCTACTTCTGATGCCATCAGCTGCCACTTCTGCCCAGGCAGCTGTGTCAACCCCTATAGTCATCTCAGCCATGCTAGCTCATGCTTTGCCCTATCATACCTGGCACTTTAAGATGCTTTTGAACTCTTTCTCAAGTCCTTTATGGGGAAAAGGAATCATCCCTTCCCCATTGCCCTAAGACACAACACTGAGCAACTGGTTTAGTCACAAGATTATTCGAGTTTCCCAAATCCAAGAACATGTTGCAATGGGAAGGGAAGAAGCAGGGAAACCTTCTCCCTGAAGAGGGAGCAAAGCCCCAGGTGGTGAGGTTGAATAGCGGGTTCAAAATCCAAACAACTTGCCATGGGATCCAGCATCCCCAGCCCCTGGTGATGGCTGTGCTGCTGTCCTTCACCTGTGGCCCTCTCTCCATCCCTTCCCAGCACCTCTGCACATCAAGATGAGCTCTAGCAAAGGACCAAAATTTCATCCTGTTTCTATTCATCACCCAGCACCACAGAAGCGGGAGCCTTGTACACCTACAATGCAGGGAAGCAAATGAGGCTGCGGTCTCTCCTCATTAAGAGCAATATTCATGCTCTGGTGTTCATGGCCCGTTAATAAGACTTTTTATTAGAGTCCTTTTTCTACAAAGTGGCAGCAGCACAGTACACAGCACTGAAGAAGGTATAAAAGAAGATGGTTTTCACCTTCCATCCTTGTACCACTTGTGTACTGTTCAAGAGAGGAACAAAAGCTGCATGCCCACAGCAGCACAGCTGTTTGCACAGTGTTCTTAAGTATTGATCAAAAAGATTAAAGAGTGAACATTGTTCAACATCCCATTTTCCCCCAGCTCTATGGGGGAGCTGTCAAAGCACAAAGCTGTTCTGACTGTGGTGAGCAAGGCCACCAGCAAGAGGTGAAACAAAGCACTGAGGTTCTCCACCAGAGAATCCCTTCGGTGTTTCCAAGGCCCAGGGCAGCAGCAGGGCCTGGAAAAGCTCTCAGGCAGTGCAGATCCCGCCTCCAAAGCAAGAACAAGACCTCAGCCATGGACTTCTTTGCCTCCTGCCTCAGCCCTGCCAGACAATAAGTGTGAATGTTCCTACTGCAGTTGGAGACAGCTGATTAATTCCTCTCCAAACAAACCTGAGTCTGAATGAAAAGAAAAGATAAAAATATTAAAGAAGAAAATAAAATATCAAGCAAACCCTGGCTTATCACTTCCAAATGATGAGTGCCAGCATCCTCCCCTCTGCCAGGCTTATTCACAGCAGGGACCAGTCCTGCCACTGGCTTCATCTCCAGCATCCATCCTTTTATGCACACAGAGGGAGCCCTGCCCAGTCACACTCATCTGCGTGTGCCCAGCGTGTGTGCAAACAGGCGTGTAAGGTGTCAGGCTTGCAGGAGAGCATCTCCCAGAAACGTGATGTCGCTTCTTTCTTCTTGCACATTTCCCTCATTATTTTGTTCTAATTTGGCTTTCCTGGTACTTTCTCTATTCAACAAAAGCCAAATGCAAACTGTGTCCCTTAATCTCCAGAACAGCAGCTCACTGCTGAGAAAATAATATAGATGTAACTTCCAGCATCACACACTTTCTTTTCCATTTATATGCAAATGACGACCTTTCACCCAAGCTGTCTCAAAGAAATATTTCCTTAAAAATGCAAATAGCATGTTGCAGGCAGTTACTCTGGCTGAGTCTTTCTTATATTATTATTATTATTTCTTTTAACCTTACCAGCACTGTAAAACACAACAGCTAAACTGCACCCCAGCAATAATTACTTTTCATACCAAATTGAAAGCCTCTGTGGAGCCGACGTGTCGAAACACCAGCAGGAGAATTCAGAGCAGATAAATTCTTAGAGATGGTTTTGGATCAGCATTTCTTGGGCCAGTGGGAAGGAAGCAGATGCAAGCAGTGTCCTGCTGAAGGACAAGATCTGATGGCTCAGGGTGAGGTCACAAGAGCATCTTTGGTCTTGTAAAACCCTTCCCGCGGTGATGCTGAGGCATAGGAGCACTCAGGAAGAATAAAACCACCTGTGTAAGCCAGAGTGAGCACAGCAGGCACAAGGAGTGTCCACTGGCAGTGCCAGTGTTGGACATGGATGTCCTTCCCCACCCAAGGTGGCCTGGGAGGATCTTCAGGGCTGTCTGTGCATTTTGTATGTGTTCTGTACAAAGGGACTCCAGGACAACATTAGGACTCCTGGACCTCAAGATGAACAATGACAAGGGTGGCTGAATAAGAGCCACAATGAGATGATGCATTCAGAGGAAAAAACAAGAGTAGAGGATTTCAGCTCCAAGACTCCTCTAGTTCACCTCTATTTCTCCCAGCTGGTGAGAGAAGGATAAACCTCCAGGGAGAGCAGCCTAGTGCTGCTTCCAGCTCCCCCATAGCAGCAGTCACAACACCAGCACTGTGTGCATCTCCTCACCTGTGGGGATGGGGACAGGGTTGTCCCCCCCGCCAAGACTGGCAGCACAAACCCACCCCAACAAGTTGAAGGGTGAAATGAGGAATCAGCAACTGCTGAAACCAAGCCTTCCCTTCCTCACAGCTGCTCTAGGCCCACACAGAGAGGTATTCCAAGCATGGATGGATGTCAAACAGATTGAGTAGGATGCGTTGATCCAGTTCAAGTATTTGACACGGTCCATCCAAACTGCTCTATCATCAGTTTGGAACCCAAGAGAGAAGAGGAAGAGAGCCCAAGCACTGTGCTTGCAGGGGAGCGCACAAAGCTGCACACTGGGGGAAGTCAAATGTAAAAAGCAAAGGTAATAGATGAGATTCTTTGCATGCAGAAATAGCAAGGGAGAAAAGGCAGCTAGAAAGACAACCTTCCTGGGACAGGGCAGCACAGCATTCAGCTCAGTATCTGCTTCTGATCAGCAAATACAGATTTCCACAGCATGTAGTGAGAGTAGAAGTAACAGGGCAAATATGAAGTTATCTTTCCTCTGTGATTTTAGTTACCCATAGACTTAGCTGTCAATGACTCCTGAGTTTCTTCTGGGCTCCAGACCTCTGGAGATGCCCCAGTGTTGACTGTCACAGCCCAAATGAATTTGAATCTGCTGTGGGACTTATCCTCAGCTCTGTAGATTCTGGGTAAAAACAACTGCAAAAAGCTCACAAAAGCTGAAAACAAAAACCCCACATTGTTTCTGCCCAAAGTTGGCCCAAGTTGGTCACATAGAGATGTTTGAGGGACATAAAACCTCTTGGCTTCAGCATAGGACTGGAGTTTTTGCTCAAGTAGGTGGATTTCTAGCCAGGATTTCAACCACATTTGACACCAGGTCAGTCAGAGGAGGGAGAAGCTGCCTGGAAGAGCCAGGGAAGGGGCTGGCAATGCCTCTGATGCAAAGTTAGATGACTAAATGGGCTACTTCCCAGCTGCCAGCTTGTCTTTATGATATTAAGCCTTTCCTCTCTGCTGCCATATAAGAAGTGAAAAGTTGACACGTAAGCGTGTGTCATATGGAGTCAGAGAGACAGAAGCAATAAGGCATAAAAGGAGGTGAGATCATCACGCAGCAACAACTCCCCTGGGGCACAAGGCAGCTTTGCTCAGTGCCCACTGGCTCGCAGCCACCACCAGCATCCCCTCTCATGACATGCGCTCAGCACACTCAAAACGAAGCCCATTCCCTCTGCAAGGCCCTCAGACCATGGGCATACAGAGTGCCCCACTGCCCACTATGAAATGAGGCAATTAACAGCTTTTGGAGGGTCAGCTTATTAAACAGGAGTCTCCAGTGCAGCATGTGGCTCTGCCAGCCAGAGTGTCACAGCCCCCAGGATTATTGCTGCTGAATGGGGTGGCTGCTGTGCACCATTTGCCTGAAAAGGAGAATCATCAAATATGTTAAGTTTATAGCCCTGCTGGCACTGCTCTGAGCGCTCCTGCAGGCTCCGTGTAATTGAAATTAAATAGAGACGAGTGATACCTTTCTGTCCTTCCTATAGCCTTTGCTTGCTTGGGAATATGACTCAGGGACAACAAGGAGGAGGGATGAGGAGGCAGCTGGGCACCCATGGGCACTGCTCTCAGAGCAGATTTCATCCCCACTTCACAGGCTGAGCCCACTGTGCTGCACTGGTTTTGTCCCAGTAGTGAGACAGGAGCAGGGAAAGCCCACAGTTCCTCATACCCCACAAGTCAGAAATGTTTTTCTCCTCCAAATCATTTTCTCACAATCCTCCCCTTTCTGACAGGGAGTCCTTGCTGTCCTCAGCACTGCTCCCTGCTCAGAGTGTGAGAGCAGCAGGAGCAGCCAACCTGCCAGAGCCACCTGCCTCCCCAGCAGCCAGGAAAGCTGCTCTGCAATGGGAGGGAGCCGAAAGTTTCTGGGGAGAGAGGAGCTGACAACTCTGTGCTCTGTGAGACACTGCAGGCAGAGGCCACTCTTTGGAATGTCATTCTTTTTTAAAGCAACAATATTGCTCCCAGGCACTTTTTTTTTAACTTTTTTTTTTAATAAAAAAAATGGAGCAGCTCTCTCCAGAAGGCTATTAATCCTCTCCTGTCACTTGTGTTCTTGGAGAGCGCATTTCTCTGGGCAAAAGCAGCAAGTTGCTCGCTGACTAATTACATCAAAATATTGAGGGCAACAAACAAACCTTTAACTCCACTTGCCAGAAGCTCGCTGGATGCAAAGCTTCAGAATTATGGAAGACAAACGTATGCAAAAGCAGGAGAAGCTGGGACTCCAGACATGCTTATGGCAACATCAGCTCTCAGAGGGATGAACTAACTGTCCCCTCTGCAGAGCCTCTCAAGTTGGGCTAACTTTGGTCAAGAAAACCTTACCTGGAATTCACCCACCCAATGATTTTGATGTCCTACAAATAAAGATTTTTTTTTCCTTTATCGGGGAATGAAATTAATTTCTTTTCCTCTCATTCCCACACAGGCATCTGGATTTTGGGTAGGGCAAGGACCAGACTTACACCAGGCATGCTTATTAAGGCTTCAAGCCCCCTTAGAAGGCAGATTTTGACTTAAATCAGGCCCAGCAGCACAGCAGAGCAGCCTCCATTTGGGACACGATGTCACAGACCCAATCCTTCCCTGCTCCAAAACTTTCACTGGACGTTCAGCCAACAGGGTTTTAGCTTTGATTTAAATCCTTACCCATCCCCCTGCATTGCCCATACAGCCAAAATAGGAAAAGTCAATGATGAAAGAGGAAAGCCTAATTCTGCATTTAGGTGCTAAACCTTAGGTGCTTCCAAGGTTTGGATGTCCAAGAGCTGAAAGAGATGACTTAAATGCCCCAAACCCAGGCCTCCCAGTCAGCCATTGCCTTCCAGCCCCCAGTGCTGCCTCTCCCAGGCTGGAGAGAACCAGAGGCAGGGAAAGGCTCCAGCTCTGAAATGTGGGTTAACCAAAGGCAGCTGCAGGGGATGCTCCTCTGCACCATGTGAGTGTTTTTAAACTCAGGTAATGGGGTGCTCACCACAAACCTTAACCAGCCACATTCAGGAAGCACAGTGACAAGCACAAGTTATTCAACACCAAATTGTTGGTTTCAAGGAATTGTTTAAAAAAAAAACCTGAAAGTGCTTAGAGTGTCACCTATAGATTTTTCCAGCAATACCTTGGTTTTTAAATACTGTGTGCATGAAAGCTCCCTCAGAGCCATCTCTTGTACCTTCTAATAATATTCACCAGGGGATCCTCCTAATGTGGGGTTTGAATCCATTGCTGCTGAATACACCTGACTCTTGACTTGCAGAGAGTGCTCATGTAAGTGTGCCCGTGAGCTGCTGCTCAGAGAAACGATTACAGTCCTCAGCATCAATCAGAAAGGTTCTGATTGCACCCACAAGGAGCAAAAGGCTTCCCCAAAACTGGCACAGACCTGACCTACAGATACTGTCCTAGGGAGAGCCACATGCTTGCCAAAGTGTTTCAAGCAATGAAAGGAAGAAACCCGAGTCCCTGCTGCAGTTTATATTTAATTAGAGGAAAGGCAGCTTACGCAGCAGTTTCAGAAACATATTGTCTTACAGCATATTGGATATTTGTATCTTAACAGCTCAACATCGATTTCTTTTATGTAAAGGAAGAGGGGGGAAGAGCACTGCGTGCCCTAAGTTGTGTAAGCTCCAAAGAGACGCCTGTACCGCTTGGACTAATGTTTAGAGTAATCAAAGGCGTGAGCTCATGTATTATGGATGGGAACGAGAGTTTTCAGTCTTCTGCAAAAAGGAATCTCCAGCGTTTGGTATTTTGTTAGCAGCCTGGCACCATATGGCTCTCCCCTGCTGATATTCTTTCACACCAGAACTTTATGTTCAGATGCTTTAGTTAATATTTTACCCAGCAAGCATAAACAAGATGCAAAGATTGCAGTCGACAGCAACCTTCTCTTAAACCATATACCCACATTTATAGTGAAGGTTTCTTTCAGCGAGTACTTTACCGAACACATGCCTGGCTTTATTTTTTCCTTAGGGGTCCAAGCTGGGCCATTTACTTTAACTACCTTCCCATCAAACAAAACACAAGCAGCAAAACCAAGAAGGACATTCTCCCTCCCTCCCTACTGTTTTCTGGCTGGTCCAAGGCAGCGCTGGATGAGTGCAGGTGATACACACGTGCCAGTTGTATTTGTGTACAATTTAAGGCTGTATCTCTGCTTCTGTATCACTGCAGCCTAAACTTTATCTGGGAAAGACACAGTTTTCCCTTCTCCCAGGCAAAGCTCCCAGCCTGCAGGGAAGCCTCACCCAAACACCAACACCCTAAACTGACCAAGACCAACAATATGGTGCATCCAACTCGATGACCAAGATTTGTGTTTCCCCCTACCCTGCACCAAGTTAGGCTCAGAATCACTTTGCAAGACTGCAGCTTTGAGATTTGCCTCTAAATATTACACTTGGATTCCCCCCACACACTCCCATCCTCCAATATTCTTATTAGCCTTTAATATTCTTAAAACAAATAGGACCTAACAGATGTCTTTTCAGCCTGCACTCTTATTAATGAGAATATCGTAAGAATGGAAATCAGGTCACAAATGTTTAATACTTTGTTTAAAAAGTCTTCAGCTTCTTTAAAGAGTTCCACTAATCCCAACATGACAGATGTACAAGGCAGTTTTGCTTGGGGCAGATTAAAATTCTCGCTCTGATTTGCTCTTTCATTTGGTCTGATTAAAATAACATTGCGATTTTTTTTTAATGTGCTGACTTCAAAATAAAAAAGGAAAGAAACAAAAGTGACCAGTAAAGGCCAGCATGATCACAATAAAAGCAAATTTATTGTTGTCAAGATAAAAAAAGGCAAGAGAAAAGGAACAGGGGCACAGCCAGCTCATACCCAGGTTAGCATTAAAGCTCTGTTTTAAAGATGAAAGGGGAACCTTTCCAAACTATGTTTTTCCATTTGAAAGTGTTTATTAATCTATTCTCTCTGAAGCAAAAAGTTCAATGAAAGACAAAGATCAAAAGTATTTTAATTTAGGTGAAAATTATTTTTTTCTTCCTTTTTTTCCTAAACCAGACCAAACTGAAAAGCAGAATATTGCAGAGCATGGCTCTTCAGGATTCTGCCTTAAGTCTGAGATTTGCTGAAACAGCCCAGCTAGTAGGACAAGATGATATTAGCCACCCTTTCCTGAACCATACTATGCTGGGAATTCCCTATTCCCTTTCCTTATTTCCTTTCACACAAGACCACCCTTCCCTGCACAAGCTTTCTCAGCTAAGTTCATTTCCTTGCTGCTATAAAACACACCAGGCATTTGAGTCACTACAAATGTGTGTGTGGCACCTGGTACACCAGGATGCTCTGATGGGAGCAGCAGAGGAGCAGTGTGGTGGGATGGAGCCCCAGTCATGCTCCCAGACTTTATCCTCTTTCCACACTCAGCTGTAAACAAGCCAGAACCACATCTGCCTTTTTGTTGTTGTTGTTGTTGTTGCATCTTACCCAAACCAGCCACAACTCCCAGTGCTGGGTCCATCCAGGGCACTGCTGGACCAGTTTCCTGCCTCATCCAAGGCTCACATAACATGAAGAGAGACATGGCTTTAGAAAGCAGCCAGTGCTGATCAAAATACAGCCCCTCAGAGGGCAAATTCCAGCTTAAAGAGACCAAGATTACACACCAAGGTGTGTAAGGCTGTTAGTCTGGTCCTCTCCATCCCCTCCTGCAAACCCACAGCGAAGCCTCACAGAAGCATTGTGGGAGTGAATAACCTCAACAATAGAAACCCAGTAGTTTTGTGTTGCATATTTGGCCATTTTCCCCTTACAGCTCCAGCTTGTGCCTTCTATAAGAGAGCCCATAGCAAATATGCAATGTTTAAAGTTTCTGAGGATCTACTCCATTTTGGTGGGATTTAACATCTACTGTCTTTAAACATACATGTTCCATACATGTTCATGCCCCTGAGATGTCGTCACCTCAGCACCCACCTCCAGCTATTCCCAGGGCAGAAACCACCTCCTTCCCATGCAAGACATTGTGGGAAAGCAGCTCAGGAAAGCTGAGAAATGCCCTCCTGTGCTGCTGCTCCCATGCAGAGGAAGTCCAGGGAACTGGGGAAGAGGTGCTTGGAAACTGCTCTTCCTCTTCCACGTCTCAGCCCTGTCCCAAAGGTCCAAGCCATGACACAAGCTGCTCCCAGCGAAGCAGCTCCCAAGCTCTGCAAGGGCAAACACTGCACTTTCAGAAATTCCCTTTGACAGGTTAATCTGCCAAGAGGGGCAACTTGCTTCCTCCAAATGAACACTGATAGACCGATTTTGTCCTTGGTGAAAGTATTTGTGGGAATTGGGAGGTGATAGATTTCTCTCCCCTCTCTGAAGGGAGCAGAGGAGATGTCCCAACCCTGTTCTTGCCATTACTCATGATCTGGCTCCCAGAACCCAGAGAAGAAATCTCATGTATATTCATTGCATTCTAGGAACGAGGTGTTTTGAGGCATTTCTCCACCCAAAAACTTTTCACAGCCTGTGCTTTTCACCCCACTTTTCTATTCACACAATGGTTTTCCTCTTTAAGGACTTGGGTATGGATCAGATTTCTACTTTACAAAGGAAAACAGCCTCAGAAGTGATAGAAAGTATTTTACAATGGGAAGTTTTGCACAATCCATCTTTAAAGATGTCAGAGACACAAGTGGACTCTGCACCACACAGGGACACCATCCTATGAACACAGGTGGTGGAGTTATTCTATGCAGAAACCAGTAAAACCCAGGGAAAATACAGAAGAGGTGGGGGGGAAAGGTGGATTCTCCATGCTCAGCTCTCGTGTATGAGAAACAGGAACAGCTATAAAGTGGTAACAGGAGATGCCTTTTGTTATTAAGGGAAGAGTTCTACCAACTAAACTGCACAATTTACAACTGTAAAATTAAGCCCTTCCATTTACAAATTGGCATACACACATAGTGAAGGGGAGAGCGGGTCCTGTCCCACACTTTGCCGTTAAACTCTCACTTCTGACTTCCCAGCGGCAGGGCGATGCTTCCCCGCCTCTCCCTCCCCTTCCCACGCCTCACTTCATGTCTTCTGGGAAGCCCAGCCCAGCCGCGGCTCCAGCCTTTACTGTAAACCTGCCGCTTCCCTTTCTTGCTCTGCTCTCGGGGGGCAGAGGGTCCCCACAAAGTTTCCAATGGGGATGGCAGCATCCCTTAAAAAATAAGCCCCCCGCCTAGAGGGTGCAAAAAGAAGGGCTCTACCCCTTACCGGAGCTAGAGACCATTTTGCATTGATTTTTGGGATTCAGGAGTATAACCTCACCTGCTCTCCTCAAGCCTTGATGCAAAACTATGGTGGGATTTCAGGGAGAGAGAACAGTTTATATTCCTGAGCCCTAAAGCTGTGTCATTCAGCCTGTTCCGTGTGTATTGCTGACTTAGGGTGCACCGCTCCCTCCAAAGCCCAAGAAGAGCACTGTGTCCCATTCAGAAACCAAGTTTAGAGGCAGTACCCCAAAACTGAGCCTTCCGGGGCGGGAGGACGGGGGAAGTTTAGCATTGTCTGCTAAAATGGCAGCTGCTCTGACGCCGAACTACGTCTTGCGAAGTCAGCCCTGCCCTCATCATCATCATCACCATCTGACTGCCGGGAACAGCGGCCGCCCCACTCCGGTTCCCGGCGCTCTGCGGGACGGGGGGAGGGAGACGCAGATCCCGGGTTTTGCCTGCCCCTGCCCATCCCCAACCCTCAGTTTGGGGCTCCGAGTTGCTGGGGACAGTCCCAGCCCGCTGGGCGAGTCACCGGCTGGAGGGTACCTGGGCTCGTTGTGCCCCCCCGCCTTGCCTCCCATCCCAGCCCGGGGCCATTCACGGGTATAGCCCAGCTCTCTAAAACAAGAGCCGGGGGGTGTGAGGGGGCAGCCACCCCAACCACCGGGCTGCTCTTCCTCTGCTCCGTGTTCCCCCTGCCTTAGGGACAAGAGTAATTCCCGAGGCAATGGGGCCAGACACCGAGTACCTCGGACCGAAGGGGAGTGGAGGTGGGCAAAGAAAGAGGGAGGTTTGGGCTCTTCAGTGGAAGGGGTTCTGGCCCACTTCCAGCCCCGGATTTGCCCAAAGTGGATGAGGCATCCCCGTCCCAAAGCCACCCTTGGCAATACTTTAAGTACCGTCCTGCAGCGGGACGTTCCTCCAGCCGGGCCAAGCCCCGGAGGTGCCCTTTGCAGAGGTTCCCAGGAAGAAGTGGGTGGCTGAATCTCTGGCTTTCTACAGTGTCCCCACCGCTCCCTCTCCTCCTGAGAGTTGCCGCGGACCGGCGGTGACCCTGCGGGGGAATGGGGTGAGGATTCGTGGCCCCTTCCTGGGCACTGAGCAGGGGACAAGCAGGACTGGCCGCTCAGACCCCTCCACGACGGCACACCCGGGATGTCGCCACCCTCGACCGCGGCCGCTCCCCCCCGACGGGACGGTACTGCCTCTGTAACAGCATCTCGGCACAGAGCCGGACCTGCCGCTCCGGGCTGCACGGACCCCAACTCCGCCGGGACACAGGGGGCAACTCCCGCCTGCTTGCCGGGAAGAGAAAAACCCAACTTTCCGGAGTTTTTCTACTCTTTACGCGGAGAGGATCCCACGGAACCACAACATCACTTGACGGGAAAAAAATAAGATAAAGGAAAAAAGGAAAACCAAGTTTTCCTCGCTCCTCTCGAGACAGGAGAGGAAGAGGAGGGCAGGCAGTTTTGAAGGAGCCAAAGGGGACAAGTTGTACCCAGGTTTCCCGGCCGCAGCAGCCGGCGCTGGTTTGTGCTTTACAACACGCGCCTGCTCCAATCTGCGCCGCTCGGGAACAATAAACAGGATCATACAAAGAAGTGGAAAGGCGGCATCTTTGCTTCTGGTTTCTATGACAGCATCAGAGAGAGACAAACCAACTATAAACTCTAATTCCTAGATTCCTCCTCCCCCCGCTCCAAACTCCCTTTTGTCTGCCATTAATTAAAGTGGCCATATGGAAAAGGCTGATAATAACAGCAGATGAGCCAACGAGAGAGAGAGGGAAATAAAGAAAAATAACTAAAAGTAGCGGCAGGGCGATGGCGAGGCTTTAGCTGGGGCTTTTTGCACTTGTCTTCAGCGGCTGCTCGGAGCGAGGGGGGTCAACAATAGCAGGAGAAGAGCGGGTGCCCCCCTCACCCCTGCCCAGCCGGCCCGGGGCGGGGGCAGAGGGCAGCCTGCCCCCTCCCCTGCCCGGCTCCGGTGAGGCTGGCATGCCCCAAGCCTCCTGCTCCGAGAGGGCTGATCCCCATGACCTGCCCCTTTGTGTGGGAGAGCCTTGGAGGGTGCCGAGCCCCCGTTTTGGGGCCGCCTCCCCGAGGAGGGTCGGTCCTACCCGCCGGCAAACTGCGCCCCAAACTCAGCCTAACTCGCCGGGGTCGATCGCGGCGCAAGAACATCCTCTGGCACCAGCCCCTGCCCCTCGCTCTCTCTCTAAATTACCCACGAAACAACAGCAGCAACAAACTTTGCTAAAATTGATAAAGAGATTAGCCAAGCAAAGCCTCTTCCGAGCAAGCTAAAAATAAGAACACGCAGATTTCTGCCGTGGTCAACGTATAGAGAGAAATCCACAAACATGGCACACTTCCCTTGTGCCTCGCTGCTATAAATAGAGAACTCCAAAGTAAGCAATATTTTGAAAGAAGAGGGTGCGGGGAAAGAGGGGAAAAAGGAGAAAAAATGAAGTCTGGCAGTGCCAGGAGCGAGCAGCCGCCTGTGAGCAGAGAGGGCACCCGCCAGCCCTCCGCGCCCGCGTCCCCGAACGAGGGGTCCGCGGAGCCCCCCAACGCCAAGGAGTGCGGAGCTGCGGACTTGGGCTGGAGTTTTTGCAGGAAGGAGCCTGGGGGTGTGGGGAGAGCCCGGGGAGGAACGCGCCGAGCCCCCAGTCCCGCGCCGCGGGCGCGCCCGGCCGTCAGCACCTCCGAGAGCTCCGCGGCCGCGGGGCCGCCGCCGCCGGCGCAAACTCCTCCCGGCGCCCGGGAGCGTCTTCTGCTAACACCTCCCTTCGGATAAACATCCACCGATCTCGCGGTTCACAAACCCGGCAAGCATCCTCTTCCAAAAATATTCAGAAAGTTTCCCGGCTGAATGCGACGTTGTGCCTTTTTTTTTTTTTTAATAAATTTCCTCCTTTCTCATCTTACTCAACCTCTTTTCAGTCAGAAGCATAACATGTCCACTAGCGTCTCGCATCCGGCGAGAGAGTGAGCGAGCAAAGATGGACCTAGGAGCATGATGATCATCATAAAAATCCCCTCGGTTCTCCAGTGCAATTTTCAAAACAACAACCCAGCCTTCGTGCTGTAAAGGCGAAACGCCTGCGTCTGTTTACATCAACTGTGTGCTCCGAAAGCCTTTCCCCTCTGTCTCAATCCAAGGGAAGGGGAGGGGAAGGAAAAAAAAAAAAAGAAGAGGAGGAAAAAAAAAGAAAAGAAAAAAAGCCAGCATTATCTGCCTTTGTCAGCGAAAGAACATAATATTGACTTACCTTTCCCCACAGCTATTGTCTGCCCCTTTACAAAATGACATCACGGAAACCAATCATGAAATTTGCATGGGGGAGGTTGTGGGGGGAGAGTTCTTGGAGGGCAGCCCACTTCCCTAGACCAGTAACACGCGTGTAAGACGGGTTGTTGGTTTCAATTAAATATCTGATACTCCTTAGTGTGTGAACTCTTAAGCCTGCTAAAGGCAATGTCTCATTTACTTAATGACCGCTCTCATTAATGGAAATGGCACAGAGGGGGCTTGCTGCGCCTTCCCTTTGTAAATACACTACCCATGAACCCTTGGGGTTGCAATATATCTGTTTACTCTCTGAGGTGAAATAAATTTACAGTATAGCATCAAAGAGAGCGAGCGAGAGAGATGGAGCTGCTGCCTTGAGTGCACAGAGAGTTGGGGCTCTCCCAGCACTGCCAGCCCCTCTCTCCTCGCGTTCCCCCCTCCCCAAGACCCAGCAGAAGGTGAATGATTTTACCCGAGCTGATTCATAATTAATATGCACGAGGCTCGGGGCTCCTTTGATAGCAGCAACACAAAAGGGCGGCGAGTGCGACAAGCGCCGTGCCGTGTCCCCCCCGCGCATCCCGAAGCGTGGTACGGCCCAATAATTCCTAATAGCAGCAAGCAGCGAGTGACAGATGCCCTGGGTTAGCACAGCTCCAGCGAAAGTACTTTACAATATTTATTGGTGGTTAGGAAGATGACCTATCACCATAAAGAACAGACTAGGAAATTTATCGCCTCTATGAACCTGGAAGTATTGCATATTAGCTGATATACATATTCAAAAGTGAGTGCTTAAAAGGCGTATAAATATTTTATTTTTTTTCCTCCCCCTGAAAGAAAAAATAATAATGACAAACACATTCCCAGCAGAGAACATCTCACTCCGGGAAGGAGCGATCATGGCTCAGGTGGTTACATTCTGGACTTTGTGATGGGAAGAACGTAAGGAAAAGTTCTAAAAGAAAACAGTGATTAAAATAGTTTGGAGAGTGTTTTTAAGTGAGAAAAGTGCACGTTGCTGCATTATGCATCTTGTCCTCCGAGAAAGAGTCACACTTTCCAGGAGTTAGCATCATTTTTCCTTGAAAATGCTTGTTTGGTGAAGCTGTAGCCACCCCGGGAGGAGAATGTCATCTCCGAGCTGGAGGGAGGGAGGCTCTGGGGAAAGCCCCCGGCACCGTGTGGTAGGAAGGGCATTAGCACATCCCATCCCTGCCCCCCGACAGACCGCAGCATTAGCACTTAGGTTGCAACTTTTGGGAAATAGCGGTGGGAAACATAGGCAGGCTGCAGCCCCACAGGGGGTGTGGGTGGGGGCACTTTTCCCTTTCCCCTCGTGCCATCCCCAGCATCACCAAGGCAATTAAGGCTTTACTGCCATCTTAATGAAGACTTCCAAAAAAATGCTGGAGCTCACAAATGTACAGGAACCTCAGGAGTCCTTAGAGAGCTGAGTGAGCAGAGGTAGAGCCTGGCAAGGAAAGCTGAATCCTGTTGGGAATACACTTTCCTGTGGGAAACTCCAGCTCCAGCTGGTCAATTTAGGTGCAGGTAGGAGCAGGAACAGCCTCATCAGCTGCTCAAAGCCAGACACCTGCCTGGCAGCACAGGCTTGAGTGGGCACTGCAGGCCTTACAGGGCACGTGGCAGGAGTGATTTGATTTCCCATCTTAGGCATTTTATTGAGGAGTGGGTGACAGAAATACTAATTTTAAACTGTCGAGGTTGCTTTGGAGATTCTTACCATGCCCATTTCCATGGCTTGCCAGCCTGATGTGCTCCTAAACCATTAACATAAAGGAGATATTCAGCAGAGAGTACTCCTGAAAAGCTGTTTTCTATCTCCTTTGGACACACCATGAAGACAGGGATATTTTACATCCTAAACCTTTGGCATTCAGAAATTCTATTAAACTCTTATCTGCAGGCAGCAGGCCTGGTGCTACACTGCATCTCCATTGTTCTGCACCCGCGATAGAATCAAAGGGAGGGCTGGGTGGACTCCGCTCCTCTGTGCTCACAATGCTGCCTGCTCCTCTCCACTGCTATTTCGTTTAGAGACGTAATGCTAAAACTTGAGAAACAAAAGCACAATAGATCGGCTGGAAGGCAGGAGGGAAGTGTGTTTACTTGTATGTGCTTCCACATAAATTGGTGCACAGACACACTGCACGGATATGAGCACACACATGTGCCTCTCCAAGCGTTAAGAGATGAATTTTATTATTGCTGTTGTTGCATTTATTAACACGCGACGCACCTAGAAGCTCTAAGGCAGCTGACAGCTTTGATACCACTCTACTAAGCTCTAGGTTGCGAGAGGGTGTTTGGCTTTTCTTTGTTCCCAAACTTGCCAGACTTCCCTCTCTTTCCTCTGCCATCCAAACCTCCCAAAATTTCCCCAAACACTGCAAAAAAGAGGCACCTTCCTGGAGTTTCTCATCACCATCAACTTCAGCAGCGGCAGAAATTTCCATCTCGCAACCCCCAAACCCCTCCCTACCCCCTGCAAACCTTCGTCTCGGGCCAACACCCGCTCACCCCACGCTGGGGGAGCCCGCAGGGGAACGCGAGGCCACGCGTGGGCTCCAGCGCGGCGATGGGTCAGCACCACGGACAGCTCCACCCGCTCGCGCTGCAGGGCAGTTTAGCCCTTTTAAAAGCATTTTCAACCTTTNCTCTTCAGAGTCACTTTACATCTGTTTTCAGAGAGGAGATAATTATCGTGTGTTTCCAGGTCTGAAAGAGCTGTTGCTTCCCTAAAGGGAGCTCTGCAGCAGAGAGGTATAAAATAAATGTTCATGTATTTTCATCTTCAGGGTGTTGAGGGGCTCCGAGGGTCCCTGCCTCGGAGCGCCTGCAGAGCCAAACCCAGAGGGGATTTTTACAACTGGATTCCCTTCTCGCCTCTCCCCTTCCCCACCACTTTTAAAAATGTTACTATGCTGCTATTTTCAGATCAAGCTCCTCAAGTTTGAAATGATTTAAAATAAAACTCCATTTGTCTGTGTAAACACAGCCACAAACCCACCGCGCTCTGCTCTATTGGCTTCTTTAAGTCTGTTTCAAAGAAAATTACATCTCAAACTTTATGCATTTGTAATTGGCACCAACTTCTCCGGTTACCAGCTGGGGGTGAAAGATTTTTTTTCCTTGTTTCTTTCTGAAAGCTTCTATGCAGATGGGCTGGCTGCCTTAATGCCTCAGACTACAATTAGTGCTGTTGTATGCCGAATAGAAATGGCCAGCATTAATATTGTACATGGAACAGCTGAAGGGTTGGGGAGAAACCTGCCCACTACAGGCCCCTGGCAGATGGAACAACATGCACAGGCACAAAAAAACTTTTAATAACCCTTTGCTCGCTCTCCAGAGCGCCCCTTCTCCCCGATTTGGGCGGTTCCTTCCCGAAGAGGCAATGCCTTTGTCTAACCCAGATCTAGAGCTCCTTTCTCCCTGAAGAACAACAATTGGAGCAATCACCACCTTTTGCAAAAGGCACCTCACATTGTCCCAAAACTTCCTCCTTTGTGCCTCAGCTAATGCAGGCACTGAAACACAAACACACAGGCTGAAGAGGCACCAACTAACTTTTTATTTAGTAATATCCCACTCGCCTCTTTATTATCCAACAATGTGCAAGGGGGGGGGGGGGGNNNNAGGGGGGGGGGGGGGGACCACAAAGCCAAATCAAACCAACCACCACCACCACCCCCTTCCCCAGCAGAACTGTGAGCAGAAGCCGCAGAAAACAGGATTTTCTCCTCAACCCCCTCCCCTTCGCTCCTCGTTCTTTGTAATTAGGTGAAACCCGCGGCAGCGCGGACAAAGCCCCGCCGGAGCCTCGGAGCGGCAGCACCAGGGGCCGCAAACCCCCCTCACCTGAGCCCGGAGCCAAGCGAGGAGGGGTGGGAGGTGACACCCGCACCTCGCTTACTGAACGCAAACACGGGAAACTTGCGCTCCGAAATATACTCGGCAAACTCTACCACGACAATGGGAAGGAAAACAAGACAACGAGGGACGGGGTAATTTTGGGTCCGCGATCCTCCCTCCTGCCGGCAACCAAGCCCCTTTGCCAAGGCGTGACTTAGGCAGAATTAAGCAACTCAAGTGTTTTCGAGGAGAAACGGCGTAGACACACTAAGGAACACCCTCCCTACGCTCACACCCCACCCCACCCCTCCCATCCGCCGGCGAACGGCTACGAACCGAGGAAAGTCCCGCAGAGCTTCATCCTTGCCGGGTGGCGGTGGCTGCCTGGCCCGGGGCGGCTGGGGAGCGGGTGCAGAGCCGCCCGGGGTTACTCCATCATCCCTGGGAAAAGTTCTCGTCCGGAGCAAAAACTTATGGGCGGTGGCGGCCAATGGGGCCGCGCAGCAAAATCCCCGCAGCGCACTCGGCGGCCAATCCGGTCCCCCCGCCCCCGCCCCGGGGCCGCGCACCCTCCTTCACTGCCCCCTCTGGGCTGGGAGGTGGGGGCAGCTGGGGAAGGGGACCCGTCCTCCCTAGCGGGCGGGGGCTCCGTGATTCCCTCCTGCCCGTAATTAGGAGAGGGATGAAGTGATGACATGCACATCCCAGTGGAAGGGTGGGTGGGGGTGAAGCATCCTCAGGGAGTCCAGTCATGGACTCCAGTCCAGTTTGGGTTGGAAGCGACCTTCAAGATCATTTTATTCAAACTTCCTTGCTGTGGACAGGGACACCTTTCACTAGACCAGGTCACTCCAACTTCCTTCCAACCTGGCCTTTAACACCACCAGGAATGGGACATCCACAGCTTCTCTGGGCAACCTGCACCAGAGAAGGATGCAGAAGGGTGCAGGCAACCTGCAGCAGAGAAGGGTGGTGCCTCACCACGCTTCCAGGCAAGAATTTCTTCCAAACATCTAATCTAAATCTCACCTCTATTAGTTTAAAAGTGTTCCTCCTTGTCCTATCACTATTATAAGAGGCAGACCCCAGAAGACACAGTATCTGCATGTGGTGTGACAGCCCTCCCAGCTCACCCTGTGGGCAGGGACACATGGCACAGTCCTGCGGGCAATTCACAGGCTGGCAGCGCTATGGGCACTCAGCAGTGCAGTCACTGGACTCCAGCATGCCCAGGTTTAGAAAGGCATGAGTCTGATGGTGGCCACATAGAGCTTGTTGAAGGCTTTGGTGGAGTCCATGGTGCACTGGGGAAGGGAAAGGGAGAATTTGTTCTGGGAGAGATCCAAAATGGAAGAGGATGTCCTCCTGCCTCAAAGGACAGATGGCAACATTGGACTGAACGGATCCCAGCTGGAGAAAACTGGATACAGGCCAGCAAGCAGTACTCTCATTGGCCTTCCAGATGGAAAAGCAAGGAAATAGTTACCAGAAAAAAATCATAATCATAATCATAATCATCATATTAATACAAATAACCAGGGATAGCACTGAACTTTGTTACTCTGTTGGCTTAGAGGACAAAGGGCCATCTTTAGGTAGTGTGACCACCTGCTCTCTGCTCATCACCCCAGGCTAAAACAAGGCCAGCATTTTCCATGGACCAGCCCTGGCCTGCAGAGAAGGAAAAGTGCCATTTCTGAAAGTGGGAAAGAGGAGGGATTGCCTGGCAAAAAATGATTGTCAGTGTAAAAACTCAGCACCCTCATCAGGGTGGGCAAATAAGAATGTTTGAAGAAAGAGAGCAAGTCTGGCCCAGTGTTGGCTCCAGTAATTTCAGAAAAGGAAAGGGGAAAATCCTGTGCTTGGAGGGACAGGCAGCACCAGTAACAAGAAGAATGGGACAAAGCTGATATTAACTGAAGGAGGATTGAAACCAGTTTATCTCAGCAGGGCATGCCTGTGTATCTGAATATTTTTTAGTTTATAAACATAATGGGGAGTGCAGTTGGAATAAAGGTTGGAAAACATGCAGAAAAAAGAAAGAAATTCATTCTTTGGGACCAAATCCTGGGCCAAACTCTTTGTTGAATACACCTAACTCCTTCATCCATATTTCTTTGCAGGAAGAGAGCTGGAAGAAAGATTGGGGAGGGAACAGCTTTGCTGGGTTGGGGAAGGGGTGTGTGACTATCAAAGTGCACCTTTTCTTCCCACATCCATCATGGTCTTCTGCTGGTCTCGGGGAGGTCTAAGAAAATAATGATAGCAATAATCATTATCATTGTTATTGGTTTGAACTGAAGGTCAGGAGTTTGAGTCAAATTTAAAATCTAACTACTGAATAGACAGGCTTTTTTTGAGATCCTTACTCTTAGAAGGACCAGGATAAGCCACACTTAGCTGGTTCGTGCAGTCAGGCTGGATAAGGCTCAGGAAAGGAGCTGTGGCTGGGCCCCCTATATGGCTGCATCTGACTGCACAGCTCTCCCAGCAGAAAGGGGTGTGAGACAGCCTGTTCGGGGAATGGCACCTTTTCCATCTTTGAATTAACAGTTCTGTCTTTGCAGAATATTCTGTGCTTTATTGTCCCTTCAACCCCCACCTTGGAAGATGAGAGGTGACATTGCAGAGAGCTCTGCGCTTGGAAAATGACTTTCAGAATTACGTCCTGGCAATTTGAAACTTCCGCTCTCTCATCTTCAGCCTCTTGGGGCTTTAATGGGAGACAGCAAAGTGCCTCTTCCTCCTCCCCTCTTTTCTTTTCCTCCCCTGTTCTCCGGCAGCTGCAGTGGCTGGGATTCAGCAAGGTCACTCAACTCCATTGCTTCCTGCACGCAGGAGATCTCAAATTAAGGGGTGTTGGGAGCAGCCTGTTGAGATGAAACAGCCTTCACTCAGCTCCAGCAAGCAAGGAAACAAAACCCTTTCACAGTGGATCCAGACTGGCTCACCTTCCCTGAGCATTAGCTGGGGGAAAAGGTAAAGGCATGGAGGAGCAAAAAGCAGAGAAAAAAGAGTCCTTCCTTGAGCCAGAAGCTGCTGTCTTTTGTCTAGCAAAGGGAGCCCCACAATTTTATTAGTGGCCTTATGGCTGCAGCTGCCTTGTCCACTTCTTCTTGTTGTTTTCATCAGCATCTCACCCTGGTTCTTGTTTTCTCCAAAATTCCTGCTGCTGCCTCCCTTTTCCCCCATTCACCAGTGAAGCAGAGTTGGCCCTGATTTGCTCCATCTCCAGGTCTTGGAGCACAGTGCAGGGACCTCAATCCTTTTGGGCTCTGAGCTTGCCAGCAGCGTGGTGCTCTTCCTGGGTGCCACTGACCTCAGTCCTGTGCAGGCATTAAAGGGAGCAGAAGACAACACTAATGGGAACAGAGAAGAATCTCATAAACTCCTCCGATATCTGGATGGTTCCTTGCCAAGGGGCCTGGGAAGCCATGTGGCTCACAAAGGAAAAGACCAAAGTAAATACTGTCCCTGTGCAGTTTGGTTTCTGGTGATGCAGTGGCAGACTGGGGGGAGTTTATTGTTCTATGTGTGCACTTCTGCATCAAAAAAAATTAAAATCATCAACAGGTTTCTTTGTGTACCCACCACTGTCTTACCAACAGCCTGTGCCTCACTTTCCTTCTCTTAAACAGCTCCTCTAGTTTATGGCAGCCCCGGCTTCTCCACAAAGAATAGGATAGTTCCAATTATCTGTTGACTGTTTTCTTCTATCTTAAATCCCTCTCCTGGCTGCATGAGGGAAAGCTGGAGAAGCCGTATGCAGATATTGTCAAGCTCAACTTGATAGGTACTGTCAAAACTGCCAGAGTGTGGTGACAATAAACATTTTAGCTGGCTAACAATTTGCTGCAAAAAGGGTTGACCCTGAAATCAAGTTCTGCTGTAATGAACACTTTGTCTCCAAATATTTGCATTTTTGCTGACAAGGTTCACTCTCCAGGAGATTTCCTCCGCCCGTGAGCAATCTGCCTTCAGATGAGATGGAGGCTGGATGCAGTTTCCTGAGCCAGTTCCTTATCTGGCATGCAGGAAGGATGAGCATGTGCCCAAAATCAGCAGAGCCACTGGGGGTGGGGGAAGCCCAACCAGGGGAGCTGCCCAGCTCCAGGGTGCTGATCACTCTCATGGAGAAAGCCCTTTTCTGTCTGGTTCTGAATAGTTATCCTGATTTAACAGATGGGGAAATTGAGGCACATGGTGATTCTAGATCCTATTCGGACTGTCTTTGCTGAGGTGGAGTGGGAGCAGCCAAAAAAATGACAGCCAGTGTAGACTGTCTGTTATCCATGGCTGCCCCAAATCAGCAATGAAGGAGGAGGAAGAGGAGGCTGAAGCCCTGCTGGCATTCTCAGCAGCTTGGTTTGGTGTTGCACCTGCTTCACTTCTCCAAGCACATGCAAAGTTGAGCTGTTCACCTTCAGGAGCTGATGCACTGAATCTTCTTCCATCTTATTCAAAATGCCCAGGGATTTGACTAGCGTTGAACTGGCAGAGCTGAGAGCCAAACATCACCTTCCTTAACCCTGACACCAAACCCCCATCTGGCTCCACTGTACAACATAAGATACTCAACGTTCCCTTGCTACAGAGCCTGAGCTGCAATGCTTCTAAGTTTGAGAATGAAATTTCTCAGGATAACCCCATCTGCAGGGTTGATCACCACCTTGGTGGCCAAGTTTTTGTCTGCTCCCCCTAATGATGAGCAAACCACTCTGCCTAATTCCCCAGGGACAAGGTTTCCAGCATGGGTGAGGTGGGGATTTACCTGCACAGTGTATCTCTGTGGAATAAGTGTCCTCAAAGTCTTACCTGCCAAAGTCAACCTGTGCTCTGAAGCACCACAGGGAAATTCTGCAGAGTTTGATCCCACAACCTCCAAGATGCTGCATGTAGGAATGTCCTTTGGCAGCTGGTGAGTTCACTGCACACACACATGGCCTGAGGTGTCCCACGTGAGATTTGTCCCAACACTGGGCATGGGACAGAGCAGTAGCCAGGGCAGGTTGCTGCTTTCTAGCTTAGGACTTCAGCATCACAGTTCTATTGCTATAATTAATCCTTAATACTGAGGGAAAAAATACCCCAGTGGGCAGGTTTTCACACAGAGGTAGATCTAGATTTCATTTCCTGGCACTGATTTTTTGAGGGTGATCATGGGAAAGGGTGTTCATCCAATTTCCCACAGACTCCTGGCTTCTCTCTTTCAAGTAAAAGGTGGTCAGAGAACACTCTGCCTCTTAATACATCTATTAGCTGTGCTCTCCAGGCTGAGGCTGTGATTTGCTTGAGATCCTTAAATTCCTAGACAAAGTACACAATAAATTCTAATAAAACTTTTCACTGCTGCAGGAAACTGGGCGGGGTGGGGATGGGGGGCAAGACAGAAAGAATCCTTACAGGTTCACCAAAAGGACATAAAGGGAAGGAAAGCATGGCTTATTTCATTTTTATCTCCCTTTCCCCTCCCTGCTGTAATGAAAGGCAATTTTCGCTAGCACAGTGTTGTCATTTTGCAGAAGAAAAAAATCACAGTTTTGGCCAGAGAGGAGTGGGGGTGGTTATTTATTTATTTTTTCACTCTATTCATGTCAGAGAGCTGTTGCATTTCTGGCAGTGGCAATAGCACCCTACCTGGGAAAGTACCTAGACTCCCACCTTGGTGCTCTCCAGCTCTGCCATCCCATGTAGTGCCTTTTCACTGGACTCAGCATGGCCACAGCCTCCCAGGGCAGGTCCCATTTGCCAGGGCAGTGCTGGAATGATGAACATTTTGGGGCATCAGCCCTGGCTAGCCAGTCACCATGGAATTTTGGCATCAAAGTACAGCAAGGTATTACAGAATTACTGTGTTAATGGTGTGAGGGGCAGAGTTAAGTGCGGGGGGTTTAATTTAAAATGATCAGTGAAATGCAATGCCCTGTATGAGTATGAGTTATTTTGGACAGACCTTGAAAACCAGGCATGAGCATGGTAGTTAATACAAGAATTAAACAGGTGCTGCTGTGCATGTGCCTGGTTAGCCCACAAGAGCCCTGTGAGGAATATGAGTGATCCCCAAAAAGGCAAAGCCTGCTGCAGTTGCCCCATTCCAACATCCACAGATGAAAATGCAGGTGTACCCACATTCTTGAAATCTTCTCCATGTGACCCCTCTCTGTCTTTATTCTGATTTTCCCCCCCACGCTTCTTGTTACAAGGGAGTTTTCCAGCATTGGCAAACATTATCAACCTCTCAATCCTCCTGGGATCCTCCCTCTCCTGATGGACAGACTATGGTTACTCCTATTTTCTTCTCCATTATAAACTCTGGGAGCCACTGGGGAGAAAACACCTTGGTTAAAGGCTGCAAGCTGAGTTCTCCCATTCCTCACTGACTCCAAAAAGATGATTTGCTCCTTTTCCTCCTCGTCATCCCTGCATTCCCTGTTCTCTGGCACAGGAAAATTACCACAGCTCTGAGACACACACCACGAGCCCCTTGCCAGCTGAGCCGTTTCACCCTGTCCTCCTCGCAAGCCGTGCTGGGAAGCCCAGAAAGCACAAGGGAGGGATAATTACTAGTCCCAGCACTGCCGTGATAATTAATACTCTGCTAAAAGGAGCGCTTGTCAGGTCAGGGAGCAGAAGGAGGGATGGGAAAACAAATACGCAAAAATCAAACCTGAGCAAAGGTTTGCTGTGAGGAAGGGCCTGGGGTCAAGGGGCAGGAGGAGCTGTGGGGTGCAGATGTCCAGGGTGATGGGGACACTGTCTGTGCTCATCCACAGGCTGTTGGAGAGAAAATAGGTGTTTCATCCCCATTAGTGGACTGTCAGAGAGCTTTCCCATGTCACAGGACCCCCTCCCATCCTCTCTTCATCACAAATGGGTTGAGAGACAGGAAAATCCTGTAGCCAGAAATACTCCAAGTCAACCTGCACCAGATCATACCCACCACTGTGAGGAGGTGAAGGGGCTGGGGGAAGATGCCCCCAGATTTTTCTGGTTCAGGTACATATGGAGGCTGAGCCTCCAGTCCTGGGGCTCCCTGGCAGTTCCGAGTGCAGTTCTCTGAATTTAAGACTGACTTAAATTAAACAAAATTTAGGGGACATCAGAGTCCACCTTTTAATTGAGGTTGCAGAAGGAAATGTAGAAGAAATATAAATAATTCAGTGGTAGCAATGGAGATCTTGAAACCTAAACTTCATAAACCTAAACTCAATAAATCTGAGCAAGGTGAAGCACAAGAGAAAGGAGGATGTCAGCCAGGAAAACGTGGGCTTGGGGCTTTCCCACAGGAAAGGCTTCTGAACAGCCTTGGACAAACAAGTTGGTTCTTCTCTCCCTTGGTCCCATCACCTGAAGGACCAGTGAAATCCTCCATCCATGCTGTGTATCAGCCCATTTGCAACAACTGAGTTAAACCAAAAAAGACAACCCAGAACCATGGTAAAGGGTGAGAGAAACAAGGAAGCGCTGGCAAGGGAGAACAATATGTTTCCAGACAAGATTTAAAAAGAAATGTTATGTTAATACCAGTTTGGCGTCATACTGTCATAACACCATCAAAATGACATGCTGCCACCACTAATACGACTGTTTAGGGAATATGCAACATGAACAAAAAGCAATTCGCTTAGAAACAAACTGGGATGAGTCGACATTGTAAGAAAACAGAAAAATGCTGCGATCCAAGGGAGGGCCAGACAAATGCTCCATGGTGTCTTGTGATGCTGGTGCAGACAGGGAGCAGAATCCCTGAACAGAGCTTGCTCCTTGTTTTCCATGGCCTCTTAGCCTTTGCTGGGGTAATCTGCTCATGAGGGAGAAACAGTTTAAGGACAGCTGATGTGGCATTAATTAAAGCACCCTACAGTTCTTTACTAATAAAATCACTTTTCTCCTAAGATCTTCTTCCTCAATTTGTGTTAATACCTGTCCCTAATTAAGTCCGGTGAGAGGAATTCACTACTTCAAATGAGTTAAAAACTGATGTTCTCAAGGCACCTGCATCTGAAGAAACTTATTTTTGAAGTCCATGAATTAAATTAAGAGGGGACATTTTCAAGCCGATCACTCCCTTTTGATTAGCACAAACGAGCTGCTCCACCAGCGCTGTGTTAAAAATTGTCTCACTTGCTTTTCTGGCTAATTTGGAAAGAGTTCAGCTGTTAGGGTGCTAAATAGTCACATTAAAGCCTACAAACCTACCAGTGTGTTTAGGCCGAGTCCTTTAAGAAGGAGATTCAGCATCACATCACCTGAGGATGCCCCTCTGCACGGATAGCTATGGAAACACGCTGCCCAACGGCGCTGACAGTGACTTGTTGACCAACAAAATTCTGGCACAAGCCCTGTGTCAGCCATGGCAACCAGGCTGAGAGCGTGGCAGTGGCAGCTGCTACGCACAGAACAGCGCTCTTAAAAATATCACGGCTGAAACCCATTAAAGAAAACAAAAATAGAAAATACGCAGGATAACGAGGCTGAGTGTGAAACAGATACCAGGAAGGATGCTCGGTACATTTATAGCTATAGCCTGCCCCAAATTTTCCTGGGCTTTTAACCCAGTGCTTCTTCACTACAAGCAATCCAAATGTTATTTTATTACTCATAAAATGTTAAACTTAATGCCTTTTTTTTTATAACTCCTGCTAATGGGATCAAAATTGAGAGCTGAGTTGTACCAGACTGAAGCCAGAACACTGGTACCTGCTGATCTCCCAGACTTGCCCAGACCTGCTTTACAGCATAGTTTTCCCACTGTGCCACCCCTTTAGCCCCAGCCAGCTCCATCAGCTGCAGAATTAGAGGACAGGGTGCAAAGGCAGAAGCTCGTTGCCTCACTCCTCCCAGCACAGTGTAAATCTGATAGAAAGTGCCTTAGAGCCTTTCTGAGGGGACTCTTTAATGATAATTTCATACCTCTTATCAGAGTCTGCAGTAAAACGGATCAATCAATGAGGGGTGATATGCTGGATCAGAGCCTGAGCTCCTCAAAAAGCACCCCACCTCCAGCTGAGCCTTGGAGAGTGAAATCCATTCCCAGTGTCAGCCCAGTGAAGCACACAATTACACAGGGAAGGTTTTGGGCTCTCCTGTCTTGTTACGTCAGACCCCACACCAGGAGCTGAAGACTCTGCAACCAAGAATTCACTTATGGAAGAGTGAAAAACTGCCCTGTTCCATCTCTTCCTTCCCACCCGCTGGGCTTTATCTCTTAAAACCTGAAAAATGAGGCAGAAAGATTTGCTCTGAGAGCTTTCAGCCATGAGTTGGTTTTCTAATGTTGCTAAAAGCTGAGCATTCCAAAAAAAAAAAAAAAAAAGAAAAACCAAACCAGCCCAGCCTTTGCCATCCAGGATGAATTACCCATGTTACGGCAGCTCTGCACAGTGGTAGGCTGGTTCCTGCTGGAGCTGGGAGTTTGCCATGCTTTCCTAGAAAAGCTCGCAGCCACTCTCCCTGCAACATTAATTCTGAGCAGCAGAGATGGAGTGAAATGCAGGTTTGAAAGCAAGCCATGAGGCAGAGAGCAGTATTTAGCTTTCCTCTCCCAGAGGCCTCACCTGTGTTGGCACTGTTTTAAAGATGTTAGAGTGGGATTAAGGGGCTACATGGGGTATTTTATTAGTTACAGGAGCCCATTTTCCTTGTTAAATAATTGAATGCATGTGCTTAAGGCAAAGGTCTAGGCTGGCTGGTGACTCCAGGCTGAGCTTTCACAGAGGATCAGCTGGAGTTGGCAGCATCAGTCTCTCTGTGAAGATATCTACCTTTCTCGGAGTAGATGCTGCATCTTACTGTGAACATCAGTTCCTGGGACATTTCTTACAGGAGGAGATAAAAAGGTTCAAAATTTCTTTAAAGGAAATAATATTTCTTCTAAATAAGAGCTAAATGGGAGCTGAAATTCTGTTTGCATAAGGATTTTTTGTTTGTTTGTTGGCCAAATCTTTGTCTAGAATGAAAACTTAAAGGCCCGATTAGCTTCAGGTCTTCCTGAGGCATTATCCAGTCCAGGAAAAGAAAAATATGATAAATTTGCAGCTAAATCATGCCTATTAATTTCTCAACTATTCTGCAGATTTAATAAATTAAAATACCTCTGCAAATACTTTGAAGCTTATTCATCTCTGATAACACTTGCTTGGTACCTTATCATTTCTAACTGCGCTACAGAGAAAAACACATTATTATGGATTTTGTGGTAGATCCTCCAATTTATCAACCTAAAAAGATTTCCAAGCAATAGAGGCTGTCTATGTAAGTTAATATGCCACAAGCTATCTATCATGCAGGGTTTGCTGAGTCTGCATTCCTAATCAGTGACTTGACACCTTGAGTTAGTGAACATTAAAGGTTATATCCGTGCTCAGTAAATGATGTGACCAAAGCAGTTTCAGCCTCCAGCAGTGGACACTGGGCACCTTGGTCATTCGAGGTGTCTTGCACATGTGTGGTTGCATTGCCAGGGATGGGCACCATCATTTCTGCACCTGAACAAGCATTACTCCTGCAAAAATGCACAGAAAGGGACACCCAATTACCCCAGGAGTCTGTTGATGGTGGAAAGCCTCCAGTTTCCAGGATATATAATTCCATTCTGCCTCCTTCACCTCTCCCTGGGGCCGGGGTGGAGATGCCTGTCCTTGCAGGCATTCATCATGTCCCTGGCTCAGCAATGCTGCTCTGGCTTCCTGGCCATCTGCCACGCTGTGTCCCAGAGGCACTGCCTCTGCCGTGGGTGAATGATGACAGCAGATTCAGGGTGTTATGGGCACTGAGAGGCTTCACATCACTAAATAAATGTAATGAATATATATGATTTCATTTCCCCCCCTCTACCACATGCATTTCTACACTTTCATTCGGTATCGTTGATGTACTGCAGCTTCACTCTGTATAATCCACATGAGCTCCACGTGCCATGGAGTGGAGCTGGTAGAGGTGGCAGGTAGGAGCTTCAGTTGAAAGATATCTTGGCACTGCATATGCATGGTTGGAGCTGGAAAAGTCATGTATCTCACTGCATGCCTGCCCTGAATGTTATGGGGTCTATGGATTTCATCCCATTCCATTCCTGTCGCATCCCATTCCAATTCCAGCCCATCCCACCTGCCACCTGAACACCTCAGAGCACACACACCCCCATGTGCTCCTGCAATGTGGTGCATGTGTCCTGCAGACCTGGGAACATGAGAACAAGGCACGTGTTCCCAGAATCCTGACAGACTGTCAGAAGGGACAGGGATGCCAGTGGGCAGGCACTGCCTCCACCTCGACAGAGGAAACATGTCTTTCAGCCCATGACAGATTTACTCCTGTGACCCAGCGAGCAGAGGTCAGAGGACCCTGACAGAAAACAAATGAGAAATGGCATCTTTCAGAAATTCCTGCAGTATTTTCTTTCTCTTCGGGCTGCTGTATCTCCCTTGTCATGCAGGGTCATGGTGGAGGGGCCAGGCAGAAAAAGCCCCTTCCCAGACTGGGTGCCAACCAGGATGCCTCTCTGGGGCTCCTGAGAGTCTGCTCTTGGCCATCTCCTCCCTGCTGTGGTCTAAAGTGCTCCTCAAACTTTACACACTCTGGAGGCAACGATTTGTGGAACACCTGCCAGTATCTCTCACTGCCCCCACTTCAGCTCACAGCTCTCCTTACAGCTCCTGCAGCCTCCATGCCTGTGTCCCAGATAAAACAGATCCATTGAAAGTGATTTTGTCCAGAAGCAGAGATGGTACAACTTTGCATGCTCTAGTTTGTCTCCCTCTGTCATAGCCCCTGTCCAATCCTGTTCCCTTCACGGGTGCATTTGAGGCCACTCATCTCAGCGGGTTGTTACCGGCCCTTGCCCCGAAGTCTGGCTTGGGAGCCCTTAAACATAAGACAGTATGTGCATGGGTACAAATCGATGCCACAGGGCAAGGACTAAATCCTTTTCCCACTAAGCCCTCCTATTTGCTTTCTAAAATGTCAGCAGTTACGAGGGGTGAACACGTTTAGGTAATTTATTTCATCCACTTATGACGGGGACAGTGAACCATGAGTCAGAAAACACAGAAAGAAATGAATTAACTGGGTTAGTTTTCTTCATTGCTTAATTGTTCCAGAGAGGCAGAGTTCTGGGGAGGGTGATGAATCATTGTTTAGGAAATATTTCTTCCAAGAAGACGATTTGAAAAAAATACATTTATAATTTATTGCAACCTCTTGCTTTGTCGGGGAACAGCAGCCAAAGACGGAAAGTTCCTCCCTCCCCCGTTCAGCTTCCCTCAGTTCATTATCACTATAATCTTATCTCCCATACCTCTCCTCACCCTTTGAATATTACATCTCCTCCTGCTTGTGTGCAGAGGTGTAGCTGCTTGTGGGGATGGGGGGGGAAGACGTCGGGAAGGGAGGGGGAGACTGGGAAAAATCGTCACATATTTCAGGCTGGCTCTATTTAAATGAGTTTGGGATTGTGCTTCTCTGGAGCAGATGGCCCTGGAGATAATGATGCCTGAGCAGCAGAGGCTGGAGCCCCTCTCTCCTGTTGCCATGGTAGGCCACGGGGCTGAAATGGATTCTGCTTATTAAATTTGCGAGCTCTTGTGTACTCAGGATGAATGGCGTTCAGTCATAAAGAGGCCCAACCTCCCAATGTCGCTGGATAGTTTTATCTTGGAAAGCCAGGCACTCTCACTCCGCCAGACGAGGGGCTCATTAACCTATTAACAGCAGCCGTGGAGGAGTTCAGCCCACAGGGGCTTTGAGCAGGGAGAGCCGGGTGTTTCCAGGAACATGCCAATCTCTGGCACTCCCCGTGGCATCAAACCCTGAGTGGGGGCAGTCTATCAACTGTGGGCTCCAAAAGGGGAGAGTTTCTCTCAGAACATCGAGCCCTGTGTGTTTCCCACAGGGGTTTGGGCAGGACTAACACCAGGGAGCTCACTGGAGCCTCCAATGCCACTGTTACTCCTGTATGGATATCAACAAGAGTTTGGGATTCACCAGGCTAGGAAAGCTCCCACAGGGTTACTGCCCAGGGTCTGATTTACTACAACACCTCTGCTTCTTAATCCAAGATTATGCAGAAATATGTACAATACCCATGGGCACCTCAGCAAGAACTTGGTAGGACAGAGATCACAGTTCACGATAGAAATTGCAGGAGAAGAAAACGGAAAGATATGAGGTTTAGAGGGCAAAGTTATTTAAAAAAAAAAAAAGAAATTAAAAAAAAAAATCAAAGGATTGGTGCTTTCTTCTCTGAGTTTCCTGCAGGACCAGCCTTGGCTAATGCTCATAGCACAACACTCCTCTGAGAGTCTCAAAACATTGCAGACTAAATAGAGCAAGCTGAAAAACTTTACCTGAAAACGTTTTATTTCATTCTACACAAAATTGTGTGTTTGATTCAAGTAAATATTTATATGCCTGTGCCAGATATTACAGACATATCTGGCTATTTCCAGAGCAGTGGAAACAGGTGTTTCCAGCCGGTATACCCTCCATCCAATCCCTCCACACAGGTTTGCTTCAAATCACATGGTGAGGCCTAAAATAAAGAATTGGAACTTTTTTTCATCCATATAAAAGCAAATTTACTGGTGACTTAAGTGTAGTATAGTTGGGATTTTGTTTTCCACTGCTGTTCTTCTGTAGAGGTGCCTTTCAGAAACACCATGATGGATTGAAAGGCTGGAAGTTTGTTAGAGCATCTTGGGAGGAAACTCCAGAGTTACACAGAAGGGGCTGGAAATGGTCTAAAAAATCCTCCTTGGCTTCCAAATCGCTCATCACAACTGTGCAAAAGTGCCATTGCAGAGGGTTGGTGCAAATAATCATCCACACTGTGGGAAGATGATTCTGGCCTCTGTAAACGGAGCATGAAAGTCAAATCCAGACAAATTTCTTGGCATTCAGTCCTCCTACTTTCAGAACAGATCTTGAGGTTAATTCTCGTAATGAAATAGTAGCAAAAGGGATATTCACCAGAATTTTGTTCACTTGGCAAAGCCAACAGAATATTTAGCTTTAGCACTTCTATTCATTTCAATGAGTGCTGAGGATCTGCATCCTGCAGCTGACTTTGTCTCATCCAGGGACTCTGGACATTTCCCTCATCAGCTGCTGGCCTTGGAGCAACTTCTGCAGCATGTGCATCTTTAAGCTGAGACAATATGAAATACAAACCCTGCTCAGTATCAGCTATTTAGAAGGTTCTGCAGATCACAGAAGAAACATGCCCTGGTTTCCACAGAGCTCTCAAAATACAATCCCAGCAATACCGATCAGATGCAATTCGAGTTTTAAAAGGCTGGTTGGAAGTGTTGGTAAGGGGTTTATATATTTATTTGCTTCCAGCAGTGTCCCCCAGCAGGTCTCCTGGCCTAGGCTGGCCACTGGAGCCGGAGCTGGGCTGGAGGCCAGCTCCATGGAGGGATTGGGTGTCCGCATGCGCAAGGCTGCTCTGGTGCCTGGTAGGTGTAGTCTGCAGGACTTATCCAGGGTCACCTTGACTGGCTGTGTGAGAGCAGAGATTGCGTCCAGGTCTCCTGCATGCCAGGTCAGTGTTCCCAGCACTGACCCATGGCCCTCTTTGTTCTGAAATACCCACCAACAGGGGAGGTGGAGGAGAGGACAGGCAAAATGCTTCTGGGGCAGCTGCCTACGAGTGCAGACCATAGAAAAGGGATTAGATCTGTCTTCAAAATGCAAATCCCCTTGACACTTGCCAAGTTCACAGGGACTCATGAAGCCATTTGCCCAGTCCTGACTTACAGCTTTTACACAGATCCAGGCTTGCCAACTTAATGCCAGAGGTATGGACACTGGTGAATTAAAACAGAGCCTACAAATGAAAAGCCGATTAGCAGATATTAGAAGGACATTGAGATAGAGAGGCCACAGTGATGGAGAAAAACTCCTGGCCCTCACTTTGGTTTGTAGCACAACCTCCTTCCTGACTTCTGCAGGTCCCTTGCCATGTCTTAATCCCCTTGCACAGGGATAAAGTGACATCAGAGAGAAGAGGGGCTTCTGCAGATTCTCCATTGTCAAATTCCAGCCCCCAAATAATATGGAACCACAAGAATAAGTGGGGACCACAGTAAGCTCCTTGCTCTCCAGACCAACCCTCTCCAAGGTGACTGAAACTAGATGATCTCTAAGATCCCTTCCATCCCCATCCAAATGGTTCTGTGATTCTATAATAAGGTGACTGTGTGCAGCAGAAAAGTTCTCCATGGCCATTTGGGAAAAATTTAAAGCATTATGAAGAAATGAAGCTGAGAGGCTTTCACATGTGCTGGACATGCAGGAGCTGTCAGGCAGAGTACCTGGAAACCTTATTCAAGCAGTCAGAAAAGCTACACTTTAGCATCACTCTTCCAAACCTGGCCTTCAAATTCCTACCCTGCAATCAGTATTTGCACACATTTCCCTGATCTGGTCACTCTTTAAACTGAGACACTTGGATTGCCAAATCATCACTGTCTCTCAGGACCTCACTACCCATCAAATGGACTAAGCTGCTGCAAAGAGGTGGTCTTGGCCCAAGCTAGCAGGAATTTGGGTGGTCAGTAAGGAGCCCCACCAAAGTTGCTGCACTCCTGGGAGCTGACACAAAGACAAGTGAGAGCAGAAAATCTCTTTTCCTGCTCCCCAGAACAGGTTGAACTTCAAATGGACCAAAAGGGCAATTATGGCTTATGGGAAGGGAACGACTTCTCACCAACATTTTTTATTCCACTTCTCTCTCTATCATCCCTTGACAAAGAATGGCTCAGGACAGGCTGGCACAAGGTGGGCTCAGGTGTCCTCATACTCATGGGCTGGTGTCAGCATAGGGAACAGCAGGAAAAAGCAGGAGATGCTGAGAGAGTTGATCAAAGATGCCTGTGAATTTCCTGACACAGTTTTACACCTTAGGATTTTTGCAGCAAACAGGGATAAGCCACTTTAGAAACACTGGCAAAGGGAAGTTTCAAGCACAGAACGAAGATTGGTGTTTTCCCTTCCTTTATTACTAAAGAACCAATTCAGGACCTGAGATCTTTTTGCTTCTGAATGCCTCTTGTGTCTTCCTGAAGTGGGATATACCCACAAGCAATTTTATAAATTGAAGACAAACACTTCAGTCACGAAGCCAGCTTAACTTCACAGGGAAAACAAGAACAGCATTAACCCCGCAGTCTTGGAGTAACATTTTAGTTTTTTCTGCTGAAAAATAAATTACTGACTGCAGGAGGAAGAAAGGAATCATTTTGCTGTGATAATTGCAAAGCACACAAAAAAGGTAATTTTTTGCCTGACTTACATTTAGAGAACGTCTCAGCTTTTACCAAACAGCCTTGGTTACCAACAGAAAGAAAGCACTGAAATATGCAAATATTTCAAAACCAGCAAGCAAGTCCCTGGAGAAGACGGAACAAGAAAGAAGTGGGGGAAGGGGTGCCAGCGAATATAGAGATGTCACAGGCTGGGAGCTGCTTTTCTGAAGCCTCTTGGAAGTTCTCACCAGGGACAGCCCAGGAAAGCAATGGCATGAGGACATCCTCTGAGGTCCAGCTCTCAAGCACACTTGAACCTCAAAAGCAAATCGTGGCCATACAGGCTGTGATGTTTGCAGCAGCCTCAGCCTGCCCTTGCACACACTCAGAGCCAGAAATTCAAATTCCCTTTAAACTCCCTTAGCCACACTACAAAGCAGGGACAGCTCCCACCTCTCAGTTCTTTCCCAGCCTGGATGAAGACCAGATATTCCAGCTCTTTTTCACACCTGGCTGTCATTGAAGCTTATGTGACAAATCATGAGACCCAGAGATTTCATCTTCTTAATCACATCAAGACCTGTACTCCCTCTAGTAAATTTGCTTGACCTTGGTGACAGGGTCTGTGTCAAGTGACTGGTCACCGTCAGCCCAAGGAAGGACCAGCTGTGAGGTGGCCTTGCTCAGGGAAAATGGTTGGGGTTTTTTCCCCCTTCCCTTACTCTTCGCTTGCATGTTGCCAATAGTGTCAATAATCACGTGTTACCAGTTACACTAAAAGTAGTTCAATTTCTAACATGGTTTTATTCCGTTAGGTAGTAACTCCCCCTTGGAAATGAGCATAAAATGGGACTTTTTGGGGCTTTGAAAGTAGCAAACCCGGGCAGGCTGCGAGTTCAAAAGAGGCAGAAGGAAAGATTCCTTTGTGAACTATTCATAGGGTTGGGAAGGAAGGTCCTCGTACAAGAGCAGAAGGATGCCAATTCAGGAGACAACTGCAGGAATTCACGGAAGAAAATATCCCTCAAAACCAACTTTGAGGCTAATTCTGGAGACCCAAACCGCTATGTTGAAGGTGGAGGATTCTGGAGGAAGCATCCTGCTCTTCTTTCCGCTGCTGTTCTGACCTGTACAAGTGGTCCCTACAGGGTGACGTTCCTCTGGATCTGCAGATCCCAGGCACATCCCTCCCTTCCCATCCCGGAGCCCGTGCCTGGGTGTCCCCTTCGTGTCGGTGGCACCGAGGAGCCCCGGCCGCGGTGGGTGGGTGGCAGAGCCGGGCACGCGTGTGCGTGCGAGCCCCAGGCGCTGGGGGCATTTTCTCCCCCGCACGCTGACACGGCTTCGCTTTTGTTTCCTGAGTAAATAGAAAAGCCACGGTGGCAGGAAGGAGAAAGGCAAGGCAGGGCTCGGCAAGCAGCGCCTGTTTACAATGACAAAGGGCTCTGCCACACTTCGGGGAGGAAATTTTCCTTCCAGACTTCAGGGCTCATTAAGTGAGTGGGCACAGCTAATAGGCTTTGTGTGCGAACGGCCCCAGCCTTGCAAGGTCCAGCTGTCACTGGGGCGAATGTCAAAAATAACAGCGGGCTCAGCCATTCTCCACCCCGCTCGGGCTTTAAAATTTATCTTTAAAAGGGGGAGGAGCAGGCACTGAAAAGTAGCAAGCAATTAATGGGAGACAAAAGCAAATGGACCCGCCGGGGCTGATTGAGGGAGGGGGGAAAGTCCCCCGGAGCTGGACCGGAGGGCTGGAGGAGAAGAAATAGAAAAGCTGAAGAACCCTCCTGTCAAGCAGAAACTCTTTGCGGTGATAAATGCACGGGCAGGGCCAGGAGGATGCTCAGGAATTGAGGGTGCCGGCGGTGCCTCTCCCGGCCGGGCAGATGCAGCCGTCTCCCTGCCACGTGTCTTCGCTCCCCGAAATCCCCCTCACAGATGGTGACTCCAAAACAGCGAGCACATGTCTTCCCTCGGATAATCCGGAGGTCAGGCTCCTCCGAAGTTTAGTCTCTCACTGCCAGAAGAAAGCTGACAAAATTATGCAGAAATAAATATGCTTCTATGTTTAACTTTTCTCTTTCACCTCATCCAATCTCAGCCTGCCCTGAAATAATATTTGCATGCGTTTTGTTTATCCCCCTGTCAGCTCCTTCTGGAGGGAGACACACAAATGGCTTGTTTGAGGGTATTTATGATTCATGTGATGCATCAGGGGAAAAAAGGCTTTAAAATCTCCAGAACTTTTAGTCGCTTACAGGGTCTTGTCACCGCCAGTCCCAGAGAATGTACCTGCTGCATTTTTGGCTAAATTCAATCTTAATTTGATTTAAGGCAGCAGCATCCCACACTCCAGAGCTTGCCACCAGTTCTTTGTTTTTAAGAATGTACTATTACTCCACACCTGGTTACCCAGGCTTTTAAAACACAAGGAGACAACCCTTCACTTTTCCTGCTGAAAACTGTTTTTCCATGAATCTGTCAGCTATTGGGTCTCTGCATCAAGGGGGGATTGTGCCTGATCAGCCTGAACTCACAATGTGCATTGCTACTTCTGATCAGAAGACATGAACTACAAGCAGTGGCTTCTGTATATCAGACAGTTTAGGGGTCAAACTATGGTTTTCATACCAAAAAGTTTTATCTTGCCAAAAGTCTTGGAGATCCCACGTCTGACAAAGAGGGTTCCTGAAACAAAGGCACTCGCAAGGGTTGGCCTTAGCACAAACATTTAACCAAAGGGTTTAACATAATTTCTCTTTTCCTCAATAAGAAGCCCAACCTATAGGGGCAGTTTGGCTCCCCAGAACCCCAGAAGTCCAGGTTGGGCCTTTCCTACCTTTAAGTCCAGGCAGAGCTCCAGGCTGCCAGGAAAGGCTGGGATGCGCAGTGCTGTGAGATCAAGGCACAGGATACCTGCAAGGACACAGTCCCAGAGGGCTTCAGAGAACTTACTCCGGAGCCAAGCAGCCTTGTAGAGGAGGTGCTGACACATCTGATTAAATTCTAGTCTTGAGCAACAGTTGCACAACTTTCCCATGCCCCATTGCATTCCGTTTCCTCATGTGCAGATATGCTGTGATAAAAGATAAAGAGAACACTTTGAAGGAAGTTTTGAATTAGTTTGAACCTCAAAATATGGCTACAGAAGAGGTAAATCCTGCCTGGAAATCCTTAAGGGTGCCTGAAAACAGCACAGAAATTTTGCCTAATAGAGTCACGCTGGTGAGAGCTTGAGCTCTCAAAAGATGCAACAATACACCTTGATGGGAAGGAAGCAGAGAGACGGAGCCTACTCCAAACACATCTGCTCAGATCCAGGGTTCAGCTTGTTGCACTTGTACAGGGAAATCTGTGCAAACAAACAGTTATTGAATGGGTCAACTGAGCAGAGCGGCTGAAGGAGCCTAACAATGGGGCGGTTTATTCCCTTAATGTATGCCAAGGCCATTCACCAGGCAAGCACCGCTGAAGGAGCCACGTGACAAACAGACTCGGTTTGCCGTTTGCCGAGGTCATGCGTTTGGGATGCCGTGGACAATGTTTGAAAACGGGAGTTACAAGGACAGTGAGGAAGCAGTCTCATTTCCAGCACATCCATGGCATTGGGTTTTGTTCTCTTTAATTGCACGGTGGTAGGAGAGGGTTTTTCTGAGCTCCTCATTGAGATGTAACGCTTGTGTCTTCAGTGTTTCACTTCTCCAAGCCCCTTGGAAAACTTGGGAAGTCAATGTGTGCTGTTCTAAATTGCCATGTGTCCCTCCATCACCACTCCCTCCATCGCCAGGGTCTTCTCAAGTGGGATTTGGAGTCTGGCAGCAAAGGCAATATGGACCTATTAGCATCTGGGAAAGAGAACAAATAAAAGGGGGGATGAAGTCAGGATTTCATTCATATTCAGCCTCAGCCTTCTGGATGCTGCAAAACACTCAGAGATTCAGCTGTACAAACAGTGGGTTTGACAAATTCATCCTCCCCTTCTGCCCAAGGACCCTCCACGGCCACTCACTGTTTCCCTGCATTTATTTGCTATTCAAACAGACTTGATGGATAACTTTTCTTTAAAATAAAGCCAAGAGACTGTTGATGGACCACGGCAGTCTCCAGTTGGAGTCCTTCTTCTGAGTGGAGGTGAGGGGATCACAGGCTTTAGCTGATCCCCACTTGTTGATGGAGGGTTTGTACAACTCCTCTTAACCAGCAGAGTCCACTGCTGGCTGTGAATGCCCACCTTTGGCCAGGGCTGGGACTCGAGGAGTGAGGGGGGTGGGATGGAGTTTGACACCATTTGCACAGTCAGGTGGGGGGTTGCTCTGGCTGAGCCAGCACAGGACACCCAGAGCTGTTGGACAGCTGGTGAGCAGAATCTAAACAACTTTTTAAAGTATTACCCTAAATCTTCAACAAGAGGAGGGGAAAAGCAGGAGAACAGGCTGATGAAGAAAGGAAGAAGAGGAACAAGAGAAGTGACAAGAAAGGAAGAAAGGATAAACAGACAGACTGGACAGGATGGTGCTGCATTGCAGAAAACCTCCCACACCCCCAGGCTTGCTGATCTGGAGGCTGGGACAGCCTGGCTGATGGGCCCCCCCAAGCCTGCCAGAAAAAGATGAAGATTCGGGGGGCATACCCTGGGCAGCCTCACCTCTTTTCCCACACCCGTGGTCCCCTTCCCCCTCGATGCTGGGACTGACAGGATTTCCGACGCATCTGTATGCAAATCGCAGGCTGCCGGCACCGGGAGAGGCACTTTGTTCAGAGCATCGCCGGCACAGCTGCTGCGATTCCCGGGGCCGGGCAGGCTGGCCCGAGCCTCTCCAACCAGACACACTGCAGGGCTTGGGACATGGGGACACCAACTACAGCACGGCACAAATTTAGGGAAAGACCCCAAGTACTGCCCATCCTACAGCCGTGATCTGCCATGACTATAAAGTGTTGAGGGTCTTGGATAGGGGCGGGGAAAAGTAAAGCACTGGGGTAGGTCTTTGGGGAAGGTAGAGAAGGACAAAGCCAAGTCTGAAGACCAAACCAGAACGTATTTTGCATTGATGCGGCTCCTCGTGTCCAGCCCAGCGCCCGGCTGGGAAACAATCTGCTCCCAGACTGGAAGACAAATTCTTGTAGCTGAGATCTGGTGGCAGGGCTTCAGTTCCCTCCAGCCCCAGGGACAGGAAGCACAGCCCCGACCCTGCACCCAAATACGATACCTTTGAATTTCTTCAGTATCTCAGCCAACCCCCTTCTCCTTCTGCCTTCTCTGTGGATTTTTTTTTTCTGTTAGAAACCCATCATATTCTGTGGGAGAAAAAAAAAGTGTCTGTTGTCTCAAAGACCTGTTTATTTTCAGCAAGAAGTGTTTACAGGGCCCCAGTGAGTTCCCAGCCATCTCTGCAAACAGAGAAACCTGAAACACCCTGGGAGGTGATTTTTCAATCGACCAAGACAGGAGCACTAGAAATCTCTGCTGATGCTAAAAAGAGACATTGCTCCCCCAAACAGAGGCCAACATCTGAGGTCCTGCCCGTGAGGGGCCATGTGGTGTGGCTGTCTGGTGGAACGGGCAAACCACAGCAGCCCCACGGCCTCACCGAGCCCTCCTGTACCTGGACAGCCACCACCTCCCCTCCTCACTATTGGAAATCACCTCAGATATTGAAGGAACAATGGGAAACACCCAAATAAACTATGTGGTACTCACGGGACGTGAAAAGGGAGTACAAGGTGGTTTTTTACCAACATCAGGTGGATGATTTGGCTCTCTACGTGGCCAGAGCGGCCAACTGTGTGCAAACTCCTCCTGCCTTTCTGGTGCATCTTCCACCGAGTTGTCATTTGCAACTCAAACAGCCGATGCCTCAGGGGATCTGTTTATTTTCTTCTTTCTGCTGGACGAGATTCTCTGGCTCAACACTTCATAAAAGCAGATTTTATTTTTCCCTTCATCCCATGCGACGCAGATGCAAATGGGGAACAGTAGGATGCCAGCTTATCTTTTATTTGTGCTTTTAGTTTATAATTGCAGTCTGAATCACTGACTTTTAAGTTACGCTACGTTCTGCCTCAGCAGAGAAAGGGAGAGGAGCGGAAACAGGGAATGATCCCTTGAAGTTCAGTAACACCAAGCAGCTTTGCTTTCAGACAAAAAGGCATTTGCAAGTGTTCCTCCCATTTGTTAAAGGCACAAACTATTTCCGTGATGAAAAAGTGAAAAGAATTAATTGAGATGGAAGAGGGGGAAGAAATCGAACAAGACAGGCTGCTTTGGTTCCTATGTGATCATTGTGCTCACAAACAGGATATCCATGTTCTAGCTCTGATTTTGGGGAGTTCAGGGTGTTTTACCTCACTCCCCAAAATCATCATTCTGGTGGGCTGCAGAGCCAAGCTCCCCAGCCACATCTACCCCATCTCCATGTGCAGCCCTGCCTGGAGCTGGCGAGGTGTCTGTCTGCTGTCACCGCATCTGCTCCCACTCCTGCCGGGGCTGGCGAGTCCAGCCGTGCCGCGACCTGCATTAACACATCCCGCAGGAGCCAGGGCTGCCGGCCCCTCACGCCCGCAGACTGGGAGGCAGTAAAGCAATCGCAGCCCTGCCTGCTGCTCCGGCAGCGTGCGAGACACCTGGACAGCCCAGCCATCCGCTGCCTCCTCCTCGCCCTTCCGCAGGGATGGAGAGTGTGAAGTTATAAATCCCCAACCGACATGGGCTTAGCCATGAAAAGGGCATTTTCACTCAATACTGAGTCCTAATTTCCTTTTGAAGGCTCTACATGTTTGATTAGCCAACTTCAGCACCCCCACAGCATCAGGTCAGGGTAATTAGAGACCTTGTGTTAATGAGTAAACAATGACTCAAAAGCCTAATTGACACTTCCTAGCCCATGCATGTTGCTAATTGACAGAGCAGGGCCCACAGCCCCTGCTTTAACCCGTGTTAAACCCTTCCTATGAATAAGAGTTATCCCCTCTATTCCCAGCACCAGGAAATCTCCAGCACCAGGACAGGGAGAGAAATGCAAGCAGTTGGAATGGATGCTGAGAAATGGAAGGTGTTGGAATGGTTGCTATGTGCTTTTCTCCCTGTTAAAAGTCTGTCCTGAGGTTCCTGACAGACAATGCCATCAAGCACTGCCCTGTGTGCCCCCGGCAATGACCCCGCAGGACCACCCTCCTCGGAGGTGAAGGGTAGGGCGGCTGCCCCGCTCCAGCAGCCCTCTCAATCTTCCCTGGACAAAGCCTGTCTCGGGAGAGCGGGTCCTGGGGAGGGGGCCAGGGCAGGGCTGTCTGGTGGGAAGTGGCAAGGCTGGGTCACACAGCAGATACTTTTGGAGGAGGAATGGGGGAGCTGAGGTGAAAGGGCAGCCCTTCCTTCCCACCACCCGCCCTCCCCATTGCCTCGGCTCACTTCTCCTGCCCTTTGCTCCTCCACCTTGCTGCTCCCTCCAGCCTGGCCTCAGAATGGGGGAAACCCCTGCACAATTCATGGATATCTCACTCCCAGATAATTTACGGACACAGCATCTGCTGGACATGGGGGGACACCAGACTTAATCTCAGTTTCCACATCCTCTTGCCTCTTTCACAATGGGTTTGAGTGTTATTCAGGCAGTTGGACTGGATAAACATTGTAGGTCCATTCCAATGGAAATATTCTATTCTGGTCTACTCTAACCTATTCCATTCCATTCCATTCATTTTTCCCCCCTAAAAATAACACCAAAAAGAACTGAAAGTGCCTCTTTGTCTGATCCCATTTGTAGGTCTAATACAATTCATCCAGGCAAACTGCACGGAGAAGCTCAGCCCAAGGATCATGCCTGATCCCGTGGGAGCTCAGCCTTGAGTAGGGTATGATGGAAACACCAAATCAACCTTCATTTCTTTCCTCTGCACACAGCAGGGGCCAAAACCTGTCTCATCAAGTAAAGCCTTCCTTAAATTAGGTTGATATTATGGACTTAAGAAGCTCCTGGTGACAGGATCGACACAGACAGGCTAAAACAAACACCTGAGCTGAAAGCAGAGGTGGAGGCAAAAGACAGCAGGTCATAAGAGCTTTAAAATGCCCCCCAGCACACAGCTTGGCTATCCTGGTGAGAGACATCCCTGTGGTTCTGCCTTTGTACAGAGCAGCATCAGAGGATGGAAGTGGGAAATGGATGTTTCCTTCATGTCAGAAAAGAGACAAACCCTCCCTCACCAGAAAACACCCCCCCACACACATTAAATTTGCCAGGCAAAATCTGCTCCACCCCAGCTGATCTCCCATCCACGTGTACATCTCTAATTGTGAAAATTAATTGTGAAAATTAATTTTGAAGCATGCTGGTGTCAACATATCGTGACGCCTGGGTGAGGGCAGCCTCGCATTGGGCTGCAGGCTCAGGTTTGTAGCCCTTCTCCCTGCAAGCAGAGCTGTCCCCAACCTCGCCTGTCCCCATGCCCAGGCTCCAGAGTCCCCAAGCAGCGTCTGGGTGTGGGGGAGCATCGGGCCAGGCTGGGCACAGACCAGATGCAAACTTCTATATGAGACTCACTAATGGCCTTTCAGGTACAACATTATTATTTTGCTCTAATGGCGTGCTTTTCTCTTTCTTCCTCGCTGGCTCATAAAAGGCACATCATAACTACAGAGGGAGGGGGGGAAAAAAAGGCAAAAGCTCTGCAAATTACAGCAATCAGAGAGCCTGGACCATTAGCAGCATCTGGGACTGCATTTTACATAACAGTGGACACTTTCTTTGAAACAATTATAGCTAATAATGAATTAGGATTGACTGGGCTGTAAACGTTTCAAATTGCAATTCAGAGACTGTCACTCCTCACCATCCCCTTCTCGCTGGAAAAAGCCCTCTTAATACTCAGCACAAGTAGTAAGTACAATGAGGATCTCGGGGGGAGATGAGCCTCTCCATGACCACGAGTGCAAGGTCCTGTGCTGTGGTCTCACCCTGAGCTCTGATGGATTTGGGATCTTGCCTCCAAACATGGCCCATGGCAGATGCTTCAGGGAAGAGTTTACAGTGTCAATTGAGGTTTAAGTGCAGTTTGTTCTTCCCTATTTTGACTAATCCCAGTTTAGGGATGGATCAGCAGGCTGCCCTTTTCTTCTAAGGAACTGCTTTCCAAAGGGACAGCTCCACCCTAACCAAGCTGAGGAGTGGCTGTGGCCCACGGGGTCCAGCTGCCCCAGCCCCTATGAGTCCAGTACTTTCCTGACTCTCCAGCCCAGTCTACTCCCAGGTTTCTGTCCCATACCGTGGGGATCTGGGGCTCAGGTCTCACATGTACCCACAGCTGAGACTGTACCCCAGCAGTGGGTCAACATCCATCACAACCTGAAGCTTTTTCTGTCTAGTCTGAGGCAATGAGCCTCTCCAGTTGTAGGGAATTTAAAAAGTGTATGAGTTTAGCAAACCTAAAAAAGTTACTGCTCTTCTCACCTTGCTTCTGGGGGTCGCACTGGCTCTACAATTCTTGACCAACCACCACATCCAGCTATCCCTGAGCTGAGAAGCTCCTGTTGTCCCCTATGTCCCCTCAGATGTCCCAGACAGACCAAGGACAGAGCTGGGAGGTCACTGGGGCTCAGTCCACCACCATGACCAGCACAAATACTTCCAGCTGAGCTGTGGGCCCACATGCTCAACCTCCCACTGCAGCTGCCTCAGTAACACAGGTACCCAAACAGAAAGTTAAGAAAAAGGCATCAATACCTTCCCTTTTGCCAGAATAAAAACCTTCCTTTAAAAGGCAGCAAACATAGAGGGAGAGATTGAGAGGACGGAACACTTGCGACCCCTCTGCTGGTAGCACAGATGTGGAATAAATGGGTGATCTCTACCCTCTCAAAGTCCCCTTCTCTTCTGAGTTGGCAGGTCCTAAAAGGCCACTTGTTTTACAAGTTGGCTGCTGTCTCACCCATCGTCTCCAGGGAGGCACAGTGTCACCTCAGGTCTCTAAGATCATTCACACTGGCTGACGCTCAGCCCTGTTCCTAAGAGGGTCACCAGCCAGAGAGTGAAGCAAAGGGGACATGAAGACACCGTGAGTATCCCAAATCCTCCCAACCCTGGCCCTTCTTAGGGGAAAAGTAGCATATTCAAAGATGAAAGGAGGCAAAATCAACCTTAAGCAAAAGAAAGCCCACACTCCTATGTCCAATGCACCTTGAGAAACTGTTTTGTATCTATTCCTTGGTGACATTTGAGTTTTGAAATGCTCAGCAAGATCTAATTGCTCTAATGTCAGCAATCCACAGAGCACAGCTGCCAACTCTTGCATCCCAGGCCCACCTCTCCCTCCACTTAAACCTGTCAGACTTTCATTAACAAGATCTCTTTCCCATCTTTGGGAAACCTGAAGCCTGGCACTAAGCATGCCTGGCAAATGGCTGCCTATTTTATAGAGATGGCTCACATCAGCCTTAAAACTCTAATTATAGAAGAATAACAAGGCTCTAAAGCTCAGAAGCACTTAGATATTATTTCAAGCCAACCAACAAGGAAGTTACAGCTGCTGTAATTAAACATGACACAGAGAAGTCAAGCATTAAACGCAGGTTCATTAAGAAAGCGCAGGCACTCGGTGATCCATAAAGGCAGGACCTTGTAGTTGTGGGCCAGCTGGGGAGAAATTCAGTGAGGGGAAGTCTCACCCGTCTACCTCAAAAAGGCAGCAGCAAAGCTGCTAATTGTGTTTGCATGATGATAACGAGCCACTGGCAGGACTTTTTGGAGGACAGCTCAGTTGCTGGCTGTGGTTGGCTGCCCAGGGCATCACCATGTGCTGGGACACCAGTGCGGGGTCAGCACCCAGCCCCACAGCACCCACTACTTCACTTGCACCTCTGTGAACAAGCTCTTACATACACATGCAAAAATGAAGGGGAGAAGGTGGGATCTTGCCTTTTTCTTCCTGGTTCCCTCCTAGCTCCAGGTATCCAACTTTTCTCAAGAAACTGCATGTACTAATTAAGCAGGTCTCTGGGCTTGGTCCTTAACTCCTGCAGAAGCATCCCAGGTAGCAGACACTTTAGATAAGCAGAAATGGGATATTCTATGAAGTCCAACTGCAGGATGGCAGATTTTGTGGTTTTCAATTGAGTTATGCAGGTCCAGCTGCCATCTGCCTTTACTACAAGAAAAATCCCCAAACCTGAGAAAACGCTCTTTCTATTTAAGCATGGCTCCATCAGCTGATGTCCCGTCCTCCCCAAAGGGCTTGTTCTGGGTGCAGGGCAGGACAGGGTTCACTGGTGCTGACCCAGGTGGTCTGGAGGGGCTGGCACGAGGCAGGGCTATTCCCTCAGGTTTAGCTAAGCCCAGGGCTTTTTCCACATTGGAATGGCAGTGGGAAGGGGAGGCAGCCAGGCACAGTGGGACACCACAACTCCCCACACAGCATCCTGGGGGCAGAAGCCACAACCACAGAAGCAAGACCATAACCTACCACCCCACTGAGGCCCCGAGGGGAGAAAAGCCCACTGGGATGTTCTCCAGGCACAAACCCCTTCTCGCCACAAAAACAGACACTAACCCCAAACACCCCTCAGACCCGAAAAAAAAGAAACTAAAACCCATCAAGATGCAGAAGAGGGGGCGAAGAATAGAAGAAAGGAGGATGAACAGCGCGACCCCCCCGCCCCGGAGCGTGCAGCCCCGGCTTTGTGCGAGCCCCTTCCCCCCGCGCCTGCCCGTACAATCAGGGCAGCTGCCTGGAACGGGGCCGGCTGCCGTGGAGGAGAGGGCAAGGGGGCAGAGAGTAATTTATTTACTCCTTACAATGTGCTGTTTGAACAGACTCCCAAAGAAAACGGAGGAGGAAGCAACACTCTGCCAGGCGGGAGGAGGAGGGGGATGCGAGGCTGGGGGGAGATGGTCCTAAATGGATTAAAAATTTACCCTGCAACTGTGGGGCTTTAATTGATACACGGGGAAGGGGGAGAGCGGTAAAATTTCCCTCTAATTGTATTAAAGATACACTAATTAGGTTGATTAAAAACAGAGAGGCTGTTTCTTTCTTTCCCCAGAAGGCCTAAGGGATGGTGATGGGGAGGGGGGAGAAGTGCAAACAGATTGGAGTTTTAAAAAAAAATAAAGGAGAGAGAAAAGTGCTCAGCCCCTGTGAGAGGTGCAGCCATGTCAGATGCCCAGGGCACCAGAAGAACAGGAGCAGTATCCCAGGAATTTTAGGATGGCCAAAGCTTCACCTTTTCCCCAGAAATGAGGTGCCAAGGTGGCAGAGTCACTCTCAGCAGCTCCAGTACCCCAAAATCCAAGGCTTTGTTCAGCTGCAATGCCCTAAAATTGGAGTTGGCAGTTATTATGGCCTCATTTTGGATCATCTTTATCTACACAAATATCTATAAATCCTTGTGAGTACATAGATGTGCACACATATGGAAAACTTTAAAATATAGACTGTACTTTTGACACAGACAGAATAAAGCTAAAGCAGTGGTTTAGCTCCTTAGTCCCCACCCAGGTGATCCCAACCATTAGAGGATAAGGATAGTGGAAGAGGGAGGATGGGCAAGTTCATCTCTGTCACCAAAACCTCCCATTGTAGGTGTTTTCCTCCTCTCTTCATGGCTTCTGTTCTCATTTCTTGCTCACTGATTCCAGCATTGAACCCAGAGCCCCCTGAGCAGGGTCTGACAGCCCCTCTGAAACATTCTTCACAGTCTATGTCAACCTCTTACCTGGGAATTCCTGGTGTGAGGAACCACCCGGCCTTTCCTCCTTCTGCAAGAAGAATAGAAAAGTACTTTTCAGCCTGGAGAAGTTTCCCAGTGAAAGGTTTTATTGCTTGTATATGAGGTAGTCACTAATTGATCTGTCAAATGGCCAAGATGTAAAATGGGAATAGCAAATGAAGAGCTGTGACTTTAAAGGAGATAAACAATATTGGGCTTGGGTTTTTTTTTTCCTTCCTTCCTCTTCCAAATGACCATTTTCTCCTTAGTCTGAAACCACGGGATGAAGGGCAAACTCAAATTGAGGAAGGAAGCTTGATGATTTTTGATGCTTCCATTACTGCATAATCAGGGACTAAAACTGCAATCAACAGAACCGCCTTTGCAACCCAGCAGCTTTCAAAAAACTCCAAGTGAAAGGAAGATAATTTTCTTTGTGGGACTTTATGTTCCTGCACCACCACCTCCCTTCCGCCTTATTTTCTTAATGTTTGTTTAGAAAAGGGAAGTGGAGGGCTCTGAGGAGACTTGAGGGCTCTGGATCAGCACAGCTAAAGTGTGGTTTGTGTTGGAATAGACCTTTAAAGGTCATTTATCCAGAGGTCAAGAGCATAGTGATGCAGGACAAAGATATTGCAGAAGGCAAGTAGTCACCCAAGAGAATCCTAGAATGGTTTGGGTGGGAAGGGGCCTTAAAGATGATATCATTCCAACCCCCTTGCCATTAGCAGGGACACCTTCCACTAGACCAGGTTGCTCAGAGGCAGGCAGTGCCTTTGTATTTTAGCAGTAGAACTGCCACATTCCATCACCCCCACCTGGAAATGGTGATCCTTGGTGTAAACCTCTCCTCTGGCTGCAGGTCGTAGTGGGACAGCTGGTTTGTCTGCCAGCAGATAACTGCAAGGTGCTGTGACAAGAGGGTCAATAGTGGATAAACTCAGTTTCTCCCTCATCTGGTGACACCAGTCAAGCAGCAGAGCTACCCTGAGCCTGTACCAGCTACGCTCATCAACACCTGCCCTCCTGGAGTCAGATGCTTTGAAATCAAACATAAAACCTCCGTATTTGCTTACATTTTTCACTTTAATTTAGCCAGTGTTAAGGCTCTGGCAGGGGAATGTTGTGCAATTGCTACGTGCTGGGGCTGTGGCAACAAACAGGCGATGCAGCAAAGCCTTTCATCTCCGAGTGATGGGGCGCACTCATGCACTCTGCTCTTGAAAGCATCTCTTGGCTTCAGAGGCTCCCCCGTCCCCTTTGACAAACACCTCCAGCCTTTGGAGGCGACTATCACACTGTGCCACAAGTGACACATCCTGCCAGCTATTCCCTGTGCTGCACAAAAAGCATCACTTTAAAGGCAGCTTTTGATGGTGTTTGACTCGGCTGTGTTTGAATAACCTCCAAGCATCAGCAGTTTGCTCTGGCTGGAAGGGGCCCAGTGTGTATCCAGGACTTTCCAGGAGGGTTTGGGGCATGGTGGTGGCTGCTGGCAGGTGAGAAACACCCAGAACTGTGCGAGCAGCCCATTGCATTGCACTGCAGGGTGGTCTGTCCCCCTCCACCTCCACGTGCTTTCATGGATGAAGCACAAAGATGATTTCCTGCAGCTGTTTTGGTGTTCTGATACAACCAGTGTTTGAACCAGTGGGGCAACAGGGGAACAGGAGGAAGTCAAGGGGACATCAGCATCATCACCCAGCTCCCAAGCTGTCTGGCTTCACATCCCACCCCCAGGTCAGGGTTTGCATTTCAGGTATTCTTACTACTCTAATCCTAAATGAATAAAAAGGAAATAAAGCTTTTACTGCAAAATTACATGAATTACATGATCATTTTGCATCATGAAAATGACAACTGGGATTGTAAGACAGTGGTGACCTCAGCTCTGCTGCCCAGGTTTCACGCTGCTCACTGCTTTCAATGTACACAAGGCAGCAATTTATTTTACTTTTTTAACTACTACTATGTTTGCTGGAAAATTAAGTTCCAGAAGGGCTAAAAATATTAACAAATTTAGGATGAGAAAATAGCAGGAGGAGGAGGAGAGCTGATTTAAAAAATGTCAAAACACTCAGATGCAGCATTTTTAATGAAATGTTTCACTTCAGAAATGCCAAAACATTTTGTTTTGACATTTTCAAAGTGAAACTTAATGATATTTTTTTTCTTAGAAACAGCATGGATTGCTTTGTAATAACCTGATTTAAAGAAAAAAGAAAGAGGAGAAAACTTTTCATCATCCTTCCAGGAACACATTGACATAGAAAGAGCATTTCCTTCCCTCCTCCTGCCATTTTGCCAACAAATTTAAGCATTTTCTGTTTCACTTCACATTGCACTAATGAGTTCCCCTCCTTTCCTGCACTGAAAACAGACTCTCGCCTTAGTCTGGCTTCCAAGATCCTCCCTTCTGGAGGATCTCCTGCCCACTGCTGCTCTCCTGGCCCAAAGAAGTTTTAACATAAGCAGAAATTGCTTTTTTCTCCTTGGGAGAAGAGTTTCCCCCTCCACTGTTGGGGAGCTGAGCATCCTGCAGGATAAAACCTCTCTCTGTGCTATCACCCATGCCAGTAATCTTGCTTTTCCTTTGTCTCCTGCCACACTTCAGAGGCAGAGCTGTCCTCCTAGTCTGGAGGAACTGATGCATGATCCAAATGAGTCCATGAGTTTACTTGTAACACTGTGTCCAGCTCTGGAACCCCCAACAAAAGAAGGATGTGGACTCATTGGAGTGAGTCCAGAGAAGAGCTCCTGTAGCCGTACACTGGGCAGTGTAGGTTTGGGGGATTGGGAAGGTGTTTCTGGAAGCAACCCTCATGAAAAGGAAATAAAGAAACAGCTTAATAACACTTGACCCCAGGTCAGTACCTTGGGGCACCAGGCATCCTCAGCACGTTTTCAGATGTTGGGTGGGACTCTTCAGCCTTGCAAAGGTAGGCTGTTATATGGCATAAATCCCCACTGAAGCACAGGTGCCAAGGGCCCTTCTAGGTCAAAATAACCCTTGCAATAACCCTACACAAACAGAAGGAGTTACAAGCTGTGAAAAAAATAAATAGAAGCTCAAATCCCCAAAGTGAAGTGAGTCAGGTACCTTTTGCATACTCCTCTGGTCAGGTTCCAGCCCAGGGATGAGCAGTGGCTGCAGTGGCAGGGGGGTCCAGAGCTAGAGCAGCTTTTGGCTCCCAGGAAAGGAGGATGGATGATTTTCTTCTCTCAACAAAAGAGCTGAGTCCTTGCAGGTTATGGCAAGAGCTGATGTAGTTGTGGGCAAATATATAAATGCAAAATATGTCCAAAAAAAAGAGCAAACCTGTGTGAGGAAACAAATGCAGATTTTGTCACTTCATTTTGGAAAACACACCCAAAGAGGCAGAGGAGAGAGCTGGTGGCATCACTCCATACGAAGCCTAACCCAGAAAATCCTGGCAAATTTTCTCTGGAGGAAGGAGGTATCCAAGACCCACGTAACCCTGGCCCTGCCCTGAGCTGTGTGAGTCAGGCTGGAGCAGTGCTGAAGCTCAGGAGAGCGCAATCAAAGCCGTGAGCATCCTTTTCTTTTGGAGGCTCAGAAACACGTTTCACTGTGGGACATTTCTCTTTGCTCAGTGCAGAAGAGATCAATGATAATGAATTGCTTGCACACCCCCTGCACACACAGCCCTGTATTTACATATGCAAATAAAATCCTTGGGTAGGCAAAGCCAAGCACATCCAATGGGTTTACATCAGGCCCCTTACCCAAGTATCTTCATAGTGCCGAGGTTCATGGGCTGAGCCACAGCATGTCCTTGAGTGGCTGATGGCAGAGGGACTGGGAAGTGTTTGAGGATGTCCTTGACCATGGTTGCACTGTGGTTACCCCTGTGCAGCAAGGGCACATTGTGCCTGGCCAGCTCTGTGCTCCTCAGAGGGGAGATTGGACCCAACATCCCTCCATTTGCTAAAGAGAGTTCTGCATCCTATTTAAAGGACAGTGCTGCCTATTAAGCAATTTCCTCTTTTCTAATTGAAATTATTCAGTATAGCAGGTTTTGTGCTTGCAGCTGAGTGCTCCCAACTGGCCACAAGCTCAGCAGGAGGAAAAGAGCTTCCAACACCCATCCTCTGCAAGGAGAGGCGTTTTGTGGTGATACAAAACTACAGGGAGAAAGCAACAACCCCCAAAATGTGAACTGTCCCTTTAATTTCTGTCAAGGCTAAAGCCTACAGACTACAAAAACAACATTTTAATTTAAATTCCGATTCCACATTCATTCATGGGAGCTGGCTCCGAGCGGGGATTTCATTAAAGGCTTTAATAGATTTTATAGGACTTGTCAGATCCGGAAAGGTTATGGAGCAAATGCATTTTCTCTGCTTCCAGAATTTCAACAACGGCTCGGTAAACAAATTTACCATGAAAATGCAAAGACTCCAACCTTGTACAGACAAGGAGAAATGAACTTCATCTGAGTGACTTAAAGGCATCAAGATGCACTTCCCCAACTTGCTTCTCTCCACTCTTTTCCCCTGGCATGCTGTGCAGCTTAGACCAGATTTGTTTACTTCTTTTTTTTTTTGTTTTTGGTAGAAAACCAGGAAAGGAGAAACATCTTTTTCCATTGATCACACCTGGATGTGGAGATACTAATAAATATTGTGCATGGATAGGGGGCTTAGAGGGGCTGCTAACAGGCTTCTCATCCAAGATGAGCTCAGTCCCTGTCCAACTGATTGACCCAGGGCAGTGGGGTTTGCAGCTAGAAACTGTTTTGCTGGAAAATCTTGGGTGTTTGAGGATAGATGTGCATCAGCTGGTGAAGGTGGTGTGGTGTGGGAGAGTGACCACACCAGAGTGCTAACAACAGCCTCACCTTTGCTTCTGACCCATCAAGGACTTCATGGCCCCTGTTTCAGGGTCTTCTTGGCATTCAGCTGGAGAATGAAGGTGATTTTGGTTGTGCAGCCACAAATGCACAAGTTCCAGCAAAATATTTTGCCACCAGCTTTTTTCCCCTTGGCAAATCAGGCTTGAAGGTAGGTCCCAGTGTCAGGCCCAGGAAGGAGCTGGGAAGTGAAGGTAGATGTCCCACCATGGGGACCCGGTGCCATCGGCTGCAGGGTCGGTGCTGGTGTGTCTGAGCTCACTGGGCACAGCGATCAATCAGGAGGTGTTGGGCATCACTGCTTAGAGCCAAACTGCAGGAATCAAAGGCTGATGCCTTGGCAACCGAGTCGTGGTGATGCTGAATAAAGTGAAGAAAAGGCTTCTTGTTTTTGGATGAGCTCTGTAAACAGAGATGAATGTCAGAGGAGATTTTGCCTGAGCATCATTTATAGGCTGTATAGTGGCATCACAGGGAGAAATCAGCTTGGAGAAAATTATAACTAATGCAAACCTCCAACCAAACCCTTTTTTCTGTTTGAGAGTAAGACAAGTTGATGACTTTATTATTATTATTACGATGATTATTTTCCCTCCTTATGACTTTGCAATTTGAGATTGACAGGTCCTAACACAGCTGCTCTGGATCCCTTCCCAGCTCCACAAAGAGAGATGCAGAGTGAAAAGCAGCCGGGCGGTTCAAGAGCTGCTGGCAGGGTGGGAGCAGGACTCTGGCTCCACCACAGAGACCCCAGAGATGTGGGGCCCAGCCCCGAGAGGTGTGGAACATCTGGGAGTCCCTTTCAGTGGGAACAGGAGCTGCAGGTGGCTGGGGATGTGGCTGGTAGCTACACTGTAATTATAAGAAGCAGATTTAAATCAAGTGAGTACTGAGTTAAAGCACGAGAATTCCTATGTAATTTATGGTGCATTAAATAGCCTAAATATTCTCTCCTCACCAGTTACTCTAATAGCTAATAGCTCCCATTTTGAGAGCATTTTCTATGATTCACCTTAATCTTGATTTTTCTTTCCAGCTGGCATGTACCACATTAAAATTCCCTCCTCCACCAAGCGGTATTTTCTTCAAATGATCCAAGTTTCTGAGGACAACAGCTTGCTAATCTCCCATGACACCTGCAAAGAGTGAAGCTTTAAACAAATTCACCAAACAGAGCCTCAAAAGCACTTCAAGAAAGTTTGGTATGACTGTACCTGAGAGATATGTATGGAAGTGGCCTTAGGGTCCTTCAGACACATCTAGGACACAATTACTCATTTGCAGGGTGTCAAAAAGCCTGGATGGAGCTTCCAGAGACTCGTCTATCCCAGCTCAAGAAGGGGGATGCAGACCATGCATCAATTATAAGGCAGAGAAAAACATGTTACATTAGCCCAGATGAGTATGATCAGAATACACAGAGCAGACAGTCAAAGAGGAGGCTGCCAAGCACAGGAAACCTCTGGATATCCCTGATTCCACCCCCTCCTCTGTCCAGGACTAAGTTTGAAATTAACTCAGGATGTTGGAGCCTTGTCCAGTCAGGCTTTGAAAATCTCCAAGGACAGAGATGCCACAACCCCTTGGCCAGCACAACTATTGCTTAAACCCTGTTTCCATTGACAGGAGACACTTTTCCCTCTTGGCTGTGATGCACCAGTTTGTACCACAGCTTTTGGGCTGCTGTGATGTGCAGATTGGTGGGAGCATCCCCCTCCACGTCCCCATGGGCACTTCCAGGCGTTTCCCACACACCCCATGTAGATTGCTGGAAGCAGGACTGTGCACAGAAACCTCTCTCAATCCCTTCAGCCAAGCCTGTAAAGTGACCTGAAGTCCAGCCAGGGTTGTGAGCTGACCTGAAACCGCAGAGGCAACAGACCCAAATAGCCAGCAGCAGGAAAATACTATCCAGAGCAGAAGTCACAGAGCAATAGGAAAATCATTTTCCTGCTGCCATCTACAGTTTGGGTTGTGGCAGGAGGCTGAGATGAGAGCCAAGGGAAGGCAGGGAAGGGAAAGGCTGAACTCCAGCTACCTCAGCTGTTCCCAGCAAAGGCTCCTCCACCAGCTCCCGGGAAGCTGCTGCCATCTATTGTTGGGAGGGACGCGGCAGCAGCAACTCAACAGACCGGATGGAAATAATTTCATTGCACTCGAGCTACACAGACCCCAGAGCCTGGAACAGGAGCTTTGGTCCCTGCTCTAAAAATCTTTCCTCTTAGAAGGGGCCCAAAGCCTGCCTCAAGCTTGATGTGCTGGAAAGCATGTTCTGCTCAGCAGTTCCTCCTCAGCTGAAGTCAGAGGACAGTGGCTGAAACACCCCAGGCAGCCTCCTTGGCACTTCTCCGAGCTGGATTTTCCAGCTTGTCTCTGCAAAAGCTCCCTCTTAACACAGTGGGTTTGAGCCAGGTTGGCCTCCACCTCTACTGCCCTGATCTTGGGTCAGATGTGATGACATGACAGGACAGTGTCCTCTTGATGCCACCACCTCAATTCAAAAAGCTGATCTTCAAACTGCAGGTGGGATTTTAGCCTGTTCCTCCTCCAGGAGCACTGACATTTTTAGTCTCCTGCATAACTTCTTCCAAGACTAGCTGATAGCAAATGGAGGAATCCCTACACTCGCATCTTCCCGGGCACCAAGCAGAGCTTTCACAGCAGGAAAGGAGAGAGGAGGAGAATGGCTGAGTAACTTCATGGCTTAGAATAAAAACATTATGTTCTGTACATCCTTGGCTTCCTCTGCATGGTTAAGTTGCACATTCATCCTCTCCAGACAGATTTTTGACTTGCATCTGCTGTTCCTCCTTCCCTGTGCTCCTTGGGTTGGATGAAGAGCAACCCCTGTCCTGAATAATTTCAAGAGAGGAGAGAGAGGGAGTCAAACCACACCAAAAGGCCAGGGTAGGGCTGTTCAGCCAAGCAGCAGCAATGAGGGGTCACACAGACCTTGGGAGGCCAGGATGCAGCAGGAACCAGAGCAAGCAGTGTCTTGGCAGTGTCTCTTTCTCCCCAGGAAAGCTGCCACCCTGGTAAGGACTGCCATAAAATCAGCAACAGGGTTCATGCTGCAGAGCTGAAGGCACAGAGCTCACAGGAGTCCAATCTAATCCAAGGGAGGTTTGAAAAGAACAGTAATAAATAACTATTAAATTGACTTTGAGATGGTTTATTTTTGGGATGCACGAGGAAAGAGCCAGACAGCCTCCAAGCCCCCACCCAGAGAAAATATGTGGGAATCTTGTTCAAACAAACATGACAGTGACAAAGCTTTTGGATTAATAAAGCAGAGAGAACACACAGCGGTGTGTGCTACAGGGGAAATGAGGTCAGGCTCCATCAATACATCCCTTAGCAAGCAAAGACAACTCCAAAGCACCTCAGACTCGCTCAGGAAGATTTCCAAGGACTAAAAGGACCCTCTCAGTTCAGCCCCCTCCTTCAATGCAGGCTTTGTGGTGCTCCCACTTCCAGCACAGGCAATATTCCTTCCTGCTCTGTCTTCCTCCAGCCTCAGGGCTGCAACAGAGCCAGGCTTGTGGGATGGCACAAAGGGGCCACACAGCATCTCCCCCAGATGCACGACCCAGCACATCCCTCCTCCAGCTGCCCCTGCCACTGCCCTGTTCCGCTGCTCCTCCCTGCAGTTACACTCAGCAGAAAATACCCATTTCCCACTTCCAGCCTAAGGATCAGCTCAGTTTAGCCTGGCAGGCAGCATCAGCCAGAGCTGAGCTTTTCCCCAGCTCCTCTGAGCTCAACCCTGCAGCATCCTTTGTGCTTCACAGAGACTGTCAGCCCGAGGTCACATGGGACAGGACACCTTGCTCCCCACCACAGCTGAATGAGGACCAGAGGAGTGTGAGCACTGTAATTTCCAGCAATGTCATAAGGATTTTGCAGAGTGAAATCACTCCCCTCCATGAAATAGCTAAGAAGGGAATAGCACAGCATGGCTTTTCCAAGGGGGAAAAATAAAAATTTTGAAAAAGCCTTTTTTGAGAGGAAACTCAGCAGTGCAGAGCCTCCCCATGTTGTGAGGCTTTCCCAGCATCATCCCAGCAGAAAACTAAATTATCATGTCTGACATTTCCCCCTCCCCCCGGCCCCACAAAGGCCAAAATAATTCCTTTGCTCTGGATACAGATCAGTTGGCAAACAAGATTTCAGACACAATTATTTTGCCCTGAGAGGATTCTGCAGCTGCTCCTCTTTTTCTTGAGATCAATACCTAAAGGATAATCCTGCAGATTATCCTACAGTTTGGTGGTGTTAGCTCAAGCTCCCTTGTTTGCTTTATTTCCTTTAAGAATTACAGCTCCTTCTGGTTGAGAGGAGAAGTGTTTTTATTATATTCTGTATTGCCATAAATGAGACTTAACATCACAAACTGTCTATAGTTGCTTGGAAATGAATTTTGTTGACTTTTTAGTCAAATTGGAACATTCTCTGAGCACATACCCATTTCAGGTGGTGACTCATCCCTTCCCAGAAGAGCAAAGCAAACAATAGCAACCACTCAAACAAAAGCAGAGCAGATTTTCTTCCAAATCTAGCACCTCTATTCTTTTAAAGCATAACAAGTCTGTAGGAGTTTATGCTCCTGCAAGTCCCGTAGGTGGGAAGCAGCAGAGATCAGAAACTTGTTCTTTGATTTCAAGAGTTATTTTTATTTGTTTTTAAACTGTCACGCAGTTCTGAACATTCAGAATAGCAGCTCTCGACTATTTATGGCTGAAAACTTTCCCAGGTGGTAAACTTGAAGAGACCAGAAAATATCTCTGTTGCTCCTGGGGCAGAGAAGCTGCTGCTAAAATGAAGTTTTATCTCAGAATAACTGCCTCAGAGTATTTGTTTGCTGCCCAATAGATCAGATTCTTAAAACTCCACAAGAGATCATCGAAAGCATCCTACCTGTGGGATGAAGGAGTCTCCAAAGCCCAAGGGACTTCTGAGAGATTGCTGGAACTGTAATGATAGAACAACAGAGAATGGTTTCAAACTGAGACAGTAAGTTCAGATTAGATGTTAGGAAGAAATTCTTTACTGTTAAGGTGGTGAAGCTCTGGCACAGGTTGCCCAGAGAAGCTGTGGCTGTCCCATCCCTGGAAGTGCTCAAGGCCAGGTTGGATGGGGCTTGGAGCAACCTGGGCTAGTGGAAGGTGTCCCTGCCCATGGCAGGGTGTTGGAACAAGGTGATACTGAAGATCCCTTCCAACTCAAACCACTCTATATTAACGTGAGAACTTCTAAAACCCCACCTGGGACTGAGGTGGACACGGGGAGCTCCAGTTCACCCTCTTGATCAGCCTGTGAAGGCAGAAGATGGTGGCACATTCTGTGAGTTCCAGGTCAGCACACCAGCACCCACCATGGTGCCACAGCACGGCATCAGTGTGGGGTTCAGCTGGTCAGCAGCCACCTCCCCAAATCAGCAAGAACTCTGACATACCCTCTGGGCCTGATCTGCAGACCTTGTCCTGCCCCTCTGACATCCCTCGAGATCCTGCACAGGAACACAGAGGACCAAAAAGCCATCAGGGAAGAGCACCAGAGTCACAGAATCACAGACTATTCTGAGTTGGAAAGGACTCACAAGGATCATGGAGTCCAACTCTGAAGTCAATCAATGCAAAGGTCACATTTCTTCCAAGAAGTTGCACTGAAATTGTAGCTTTTAGCATTACCTGTATCCCCTGTGATTTTTGGGACACCGTCAAAGGATTTCCAGCACGTTTTCCAATGTATCACAATTTTTTTGAGCTTTCTGTAAGGTATAAAGGAAGGAAAGGTATGAAACCTGCGGGGTGCCAGGCGGGTGAGGCGACAGGGCGACAACCCCACAAGGTGGCAGAGCTCCATTGCTCATCGCCCGAGCGCGGGGATGCTCAAAACTCTCCCGGAGAACGCCCGGCTCGGGGATGCTCCGCACCGGGGGGACCCCTGTGAAACTGCTCCCGGCAAGTGGCAAAGGCCACTGAGCCTTTCCCAGCTCCCCCCAGTGGGTGTGAATCTGCTCAGAAAGCAGGAGAAACAGCTCTGGGGGATTTTGGCACAGCACAGATAAGGGAACAAAACAGAAAAAAACTCCAGTTTTGGGGGTTTTGTCTGCACTGAGGTTTCTTAAAAATTTTTTTTGCTGGGAATTATTAGGAAGTTCTTCATTCACTCGAGATAACTGTAAACTGGGAAAGAAAATGCAAACTCTCGAGCAGGCAAGAGGTGCTGTTATAAATTAGAGCAGTGCCCCAGAGGGGAGGAATAACCAGGATTTCAGCCCTGAGCTGAGCACACAATTGCCCGTGAGAGCAGAATTCCTGACTTTCAGCATTGATACTTGGTGTATAGAAACACCCATCTCCTCTTGCTGGGCTCATCCCTTTCCCTTCTCCTCTGAACACGTCCCTGATAATGGAGTGTGGGGCAGGTAACTGGGGGGTACATGGCTGCAGAGGATGGCAGCAAGGAGGGCTCTTTGGGGGAAATGTCTCTAGGGGAAAGACCAAAGGGTGAAATCCTGTCTTTTCAGCATCTGATATTAATTTTTCAAATTTCTTTCCAAACTGTTCTGAAATTGGCAATTTCTTCCTGTCCTCTCTGGACCTGCCCCACTACAAGTTCATTTAAACAATTGGCAATAAACTGGTCATAAATAGGTTTCAGCAGGAGACAAACATTAAGTTTATAAGCTTCAGAACAATTAAATCTAAAAAAAAAAAAAAAAGAAAGAAAAAGGGAGAAAGAACCGGCAAGAAAAAAAATCAGCATTATCTTGTCATAGTTTTTGTTCAGCTTAGGAAGAGCAGCAAAATAAATGCAACTCCCAGCCCTTTGCAGTCCGACACTGCCAGGGAGGTTAAGCGTCACTCCATGCTGGGTAAGAGATAAGTTTGGCTGAGTTTGGGGAAAGCAGCACTTTCCTGCTGAAAGTTTTTCCTTGTTTTTCAGTAATGTCCTTGGACTTCAGAACAGACTCGTGATTTCCCCCATGTAATCCACTTTTCATAGATCATGAGTCTCTCATCACTAAGGACTCAGCTCAGAGCTGAGTGTGGTTTGAAATTCCCATCAGAACACCAGCTTGGAGACTCGAGAGGAGTGAATTGCAGTCAGCCCAGTAAACAGAGAATGGAAGGTTTCATGCTCTGAGTGGAAATCAGAGAGATGTGATCTTTAACGAGGATGCTCTCTGAAGTGATGGGAAGTTGCAGGAGGAATTTTTCACCAGAGGAAATCACACTCAAAGCAAAGGGGCAATTTACTGAAGCAAAATTAAATCTTCTGCCACTCAAACACCCAAATCGGAGGCCTGACAAAACAGTTACCATAGCAACAAGTGGGGAAAATCTCACAAAAAACTCAGATTCCGCCAATCCCCCCCCAAAAAAACTGAGAAAAAACAACTTCTAATCACGTTGAGCATCACACAGGTGTGCAGTGGCTCAGACAACATGGGATGTGGCTGGGGTTTACACTGAGATGCTGCAGAGCCAGGGCAAAGCTCACAGTTTGTTATTGCAAATGCCTCCTCCTCCTCAGCCTGAGAAATGCTAGGAAACCCTGACTGATTTCTGAAGAACTTTCTCTGCCTGCTTTCTAGGAGAAGGAGAAAGCCCTCAAGGAAGCCACGATGTGAGTTCTTCAGGAAACAAAAACAAAAGAGGTTCCAAAAATCAAATTTATAATATATATATATATTTGGCTCATGAGGCCAAGGAGGTCCAAGTGTATGTGCCACCAGCATTGTCCCCGGACCCTGTGCAGTGTATTTCTAAAGGGCTTCCTAAAAAATGGTGTTTACAGCTTTATTGGTCAGTTCTTGAGCTGTGCAGTCTGGTGTACAGCAGCCAAAATCAAACATACCCCACGAGCCATGAGCCTCAGCTTCCCTGGGCTACCAGTGCTCAAGCACTTTCTCAGGAGTTCTCAGCCCTGTCACATGTGACAGAACAGACCAAAGATCCCACTTTCACAGCCACGACACACACTGGTCTCTGCAATTTAATCGACTCCTGCCTCTTCTCTAATTACTTCTTCAATTATTTCAAATAATTGCATTTATGCTGGAGAAGAACCATCAGTCTGGGGGTGTTTCATGGCTGAGGAGGCTGTTGCTGTCAGGACAAGCACAAAGGGCTTTGTGGACCACAAAGCACCTCAAGGCCTTTGCTTCTGCATCTCTGCAGCCTGTGCTTTGTCTGTCCTGAATATCATCCCTGCCTTGGAGCTCCAAACCCCAACAGGACAAGCTGCAATAAAGGCATGTTTGCTGCTGGTCAGTAAAACCCCTACAAATCACATAACCACCTCTGCAAACATCACACCTCTCCACAGAGACCTCAGGCAAACCAAACAGTGCTCTGTCTTTTCATAAAAGCAGCCTTTGCCCAGGCCAGGAGGTAATTACTGGCTCCACAGATGCCTCTGGCATAGCATTTAGGGGTATTTTTATCTTGCCAGAACTTTCCTGCGTACCCTATTCTGTGCTGGCCACTCTTCAGGGCTCATCCATGCCTTACCTACCTTGTTCCATATCCATTTTATGCTTTTCCCTTAACAAAGCAGCTTTTAATTCTGATGCAGTGCTTCCAGTTCTCAGAAACAGCAGAGAAAGGACATTACAGTCCCCTCAGGTTTATATAAACATGTCCTTTTTATTAACCTTCACTGTGACTGTCTGAGCTGAAATGATAACATTTGGCAAAGAGCAGCAGAAATGGCTTGGGCAGCTCTTTTAAGAAGGTCAGGGAGGTGCCTAATTAAGGGAAGAATTGCTTCATGGCTGAAAATACTCTCTTTGGTGACTTGTTTTCTTCTTGCAGGTCTTCCCACTTGCTCTAACAATCCCCCTATAATGCTGCAGACTGGCAAAGCCCCATCAGCACCCAGAAAATAGTGCTTTGCTTCTCCCCTTGTCTTAGTTTGCATCTTTTCATGGAGTTAAAAAAAATGCCCTTTCTTTTAGCTTTTTCCCAAACTAGCCCTTCCAACCTGTGATTTCAGCTAATTTGTAACATGCCACTGCAAAACAACACTGAGTTATAGAGAAAGATTATGGGAACGTTTGACACCATTAATGTTTGGAGGAATTAATGGGACTAGAGTGTTAAATATGATTATTTTCCTCTGTCTTTCCTTAGGGTGCTGATCACTGGAGTACAAGTGCCACGTGCATTAATTAATTGAAACAACACATTTACATGATTAGGGATTAACTCCTGTGCTTCTCCTTTGGCTAATTAGTGTATCTATAGATCTATTTAGAAAGAAAATACCTTGGGGAATGCATGGAGCCTTCAGAGTTTATTTCATATAAACTGGCTGTCAAATTCAGGGATTGGAAAAATGTTTGCTTCTCCCTTCTCTCCCCTGGCACCTTATATTTGCTTCTTTTATTTCTCTGGACTCCCATGCAGCATCCACTCCAAGTTTTACCAAGAAAACACTACTAGGTTTTTCTTCCCTCCTTTTGGTCCCAAGTTTCCTGTTTGTTGCCATCCTCGGGCTGCTCATGGACTCTCTGGGCTCCAACTGTCAATAAACTCTGGTGGAAAAGAATATTTGGCTCTGGGGATTTCTGTCTGGTGGATTAATTAACTTCCCCCATTCAGGGTGTTGTTTCAGCTCTCTGTGCTCAGCTCATGGGGCAGAGATCTGCAATTTCAACACCAGGAGCCTGGTGAGCCCAGCCCTGGGAGACCCTTCCTGGTAACCTGGCACAGGTTTCAGATGCATCCTCTGAATGCAGCTGCAGGTTCCCTTGGCAAATAGATGGGATCATGGATTCCATGCTGTCCTTGTGATCTCTATCACCTGCTTTAGAGCTTGTAAGAGGCTCTGATCCATTCACTAAGGGGTTTGGAAAGGCTGGTGAAGCACAGGCTGTTAGAAAACACACATAGCACAGAAGAATTATTTGGAAAAATGAAGGGAAGTAAGAGAATTGAGCTCTTTCAGGGCTGGAACAACACATGTACCCATCAAATTAGAGTTTAAAGAGAAAAAGTGTAGCACTGAAGAAAAGGGACTTCTGGATTGAAACCTTTTCCAGCTTACTCTTGGGGAACTCCTCCCATACACAGCCCCAAGAGTTGTGCCTTGACAGAAACCCCAAAGACACAGCTTGGCATTTTGCCAGGAGTGGGAACACACACCTTAAGCCCATTTTTTAGTTGATGAGAAGTCAAGCTCCTCCTAGATAAAGGTCTCAATTTTTGTGGGATTTCTGCACCTGGACAGTCCCCTGGAAAGATGAAACACTGGACAGCCCAAAAAGAATAAAAGCCAAGAGCATCTTTTTAAAACTACTGCCCTCCAACAAGTGTTAGCAACAAGTTTTGTGCAAATGTTCTGCATTAACCCAAATTACTACTCTTTTCCATGAGCACTTATCCCACAAATCATACATTTAACTCCAGAGAAACCCTAAGGAAAAACAGGGACACTCACTTTCCACCATCAGGATGATTCATCACCATTTTTTTCTTCCTGTTGTATGACATAGGACAAGAAAAGAAGAGGCAAACCTTCCCAACTCAGGAGACAACACAGGGCTTTGCAGTAGTCTGTAGTTACAGCCCATAAAACACTCTTTTCCTGGCAGAAAAGTGCACAGAATATTGACTTTTAACACCAAGTAATCCTTTAAAACATTACCTGATTGCACAATAACTTCCTGCCACTGCTAGGAGAAGAGGCTTTGTTTTCCCTGTTCTCCCACAGAGGCTTTTAGAGATTTTGCTGGTGGCTTAAAGGCAGCACTTGAAGGTATAAAAAGAAATAGTGAATTCCTCTGTCTCCCTAGAGCTTCACTTGTGTTCATTTAAATGACCTTGGCCAAAATCTTTACAAAATAACCAGTTTCACTGTCACCTCAACCCAGGAGCTGCTCTGCTCCCTTCCAGGGTGGGCTGGGGAGGAGGATGAGGAGGAGCAAGGAGAGGACAGTTCATTCATTAATTGGCTGCACCTGATCCAGGCATCTTTCCCCAGCTCCAGTAGTGGAGGTTCCTCTCCTCATGGCAGGGTGAGGAAGAGGAGGCTGAGTCTCATCTTCCTGCTGAGCTGTCGTGTGGCAGAACACAGCAAACCTTGGCAATAAATCTCCTCTCCTTTACCCCTTTAGGTCTGAAGTGGAGGGAGATGTTTGCTGGGGTTTCCCTGTAGCATAAACACATAGTACATTAATATTACCCCCTGCAATTCTGCATATCCTCCTTAGCATACTCACATAAACACCACTGCATTTCCATACTTTATTTACACTGCCAGTATTGCCAGAACTCCTGTGTTTTGACATCTGAACATACTCAGATGTCACCCCTTAGCTATGAGCTCCTTAACTACAGATGCACAAAGGACCATGACTGGGGTTCTGTATCTGTTCCTGGGATCACACCCAAGAGGGTTTGGGGGGCAGAACCACCTCACACTGCTGGAATGTGTCCTCAGGAGGAAATTCAAACAGAAGTATGAGCAGTAGGACAGTGTTTGGTCAAGATGAGATTGTTGAAAAACCTCCTCAAGGGGTGATGCTGCAGAGCTGACACCGCAGCCACTCACACCCCAATCACCCTTCTGTCGTTTCATGCCCCAGCATCAACCAATACGCCACAGATCTCCCAAAACTACGGCTTGTGAATCAGATTTAAGAGGCTCTCTCCGAGGACCTCATTCCCAGCTCTCCAAGCAGCAGGCAGGGAAAGCAATAAGGCTGAGCCTCATTATCTCTCTGCTTGCCACCAGCATCGGGGGAAAGGCGCTTTCAGGATGTCTGTGCACCTCCCAGCCTGGGAACGAGCTTTGCCACAGAGACCCAGCAGCAAACATTACATTTGAGTGATTCACACAGTTTCCCTTATTGAAGGCTCATGAGCTCGTTTTGGAAACCCAGGAAAAGTGCAAGACTCACTGCTGGGAGAAATGCTTTATTCTAACTGAAAAGAAATTTGACAACTATTGCAAAATGAATCCCAAATGAGCTTTTCCATTCACTCCCACGCAGTGACCCTTGCTTATCATCTTTAGATGTCTAAATACACAGAAAGTACCTACAAGACCAGGTTTAAAAGCTAATGCAGAGACCAGAGTAAAGTTCCCACACTGCAAACTGCCTTCAAGAGAAGCAAAACCTGCGTCCACAGCTCTAGAGTTATAAAGCAGAATGTTTCTCCTTTTTTTTTTTGTCATTTCTCTAATGTCTTGGGCTCCTTAAGTGTCTGAAATAAAAGATTTCTGGAAAAAATATCACAGCTAAAAAAGTACATGTTGATCTTCAGGCCCAGATTCCAGTTATCTGCTCTCCACCACCCCTCATACCCAAATGTATTTTCCTATTGTAATTACACTAACTCCCACAAAGACAACGGGAATTAAAACAAGCTAAATGGTTCTTTATCTTTTCTGAAACTCATTTTGAATTTTAATCTCTGCTAAATAGGCTCTGATGGTTGAAATAATTTAAAACAATGCTTTGACTCAAGTGGAAAAAAAAATCATGCAATTGAACATCAAAAGTATTATTCTTTCCTTTAGATTTTGACAGGTTTTTAAGCAAGCAACACATTAGCTTACAATGAGAAGGTTCAAGAAGCCCACTCACTTTTTTTTTTTTCAGTATACAGAACCGAAAAGGAGAAGGAAAAAATGCACTGCAGAAGTATTTCACTTGGCACTCCATTAGCAGCCGGTGCTTTAATGAGCAGAGCTGATGGCTGTGGTGACGCACTACGAAAAGTCTGTCCCTGCAAGTCCAAAGCTGTTCATGGATTTACAGTGACACCACTAATGGAGCTGGAGCAGATGTGTCAGTCCTTGGGATGTGTGGAGCAGGAGTCCACACTGACTAACAGGCAAGAAATATTCCCCTGTCAAAAATCTGGGCTGTCATGACTCATAGCACTAAAATTAGGTGGTGCTACATCTGGCTGGAGGGCAGACACAGTTAAAAAAAGCAACAGTAACAGGTGTGATTCGCAGCAAGAAAGAGGCCACTTGGAATACATTTTTGGCGAGTGGCTGAAAGGTGGGGAAGTGGCAGACAAAGTTGGAACTAGATGAACTTTATGACCCTTCCAACCCAAACAATTCTAGAATTCTATGGTAAGTCAGGGAGAAGCTCTGCTGAAATGCATCAGTCAAGAATGTTCAAGGCTCCTCTCCCGGGTCTGTGTTGCTCCTGTGAGGCTGGGAAAACACGGTGCTGAAAAGCTGGAGATGAATAAGCGACAGCAGCAACACGGGAGGTGATGGGAGGAGCAGCCCTGAGCAGGCTGTGGTCCCCCTGCAGCTGTCTCCTGCCACTGCTTCCTTCCCTGTGCCAGGAGAAGAGCACTTTCCAAGCTGGGAACCCCTCATTAGACCTATTTGCCCATTTTTTTTAGTAAAAGGCTCTGTATAATTCACTGACTGCAGTCATTTGGGAGTTGTCTTCAAACTGAGCGTAGGGAGAAACACTTTTGTCAGGTTTCTTAGAAGCTTTTTTCTTTTTGAAAACTGAAAGAAAAGTGCAGCCATTTAAAGATTAAAAGAGAATCTATAATCCACAGTAAATGCTGGAGAGTCTTACAAAATTAGCCCACACATTCCTTAACTTAATCTAAAAGCATAGCTCCCACTTGACAGACTTTGAAATATTTCATAACATTTGCAATATTCTCAGCTTCAGCTTTGAAGCTCTCCCCAAAGACTGGTTTTTTCCCCATCTCTGCGTGGATTTATAATCACCTGCCAACATCTGTGCAGATCCTGAACTATTCGGGGAGTTTGGTGCTTTGAAGTGACAATGCATCAAAGCCACAACACAATCAGTGCCGCCCCCACATCACCCCCAGTCAAATATTGATGTGCCAGGAGGTCCCATTTCCAGTTTGCTCTAATTTGCTGCACACAGATAAAGTTTTATCTGCTCCTATGCCTGCCTAGGAGTCAGTGGGACTAAGGATACTGCAAGAGAAATAAAATGCCATCTGCCCTTCTAGCTGGGTGTGATGCCTCCGTGGGATCTTCTCCTTGAATTATCTGCTACAGAAAGTAAATGTTCCCTCATGTAAAACAAAGCTGGCACCACTGGCAAATAAGTTTCCTGAACCAGGACAATGAGACTCCCTCGGGCACCACCACCTTCCTTTCTCCATGTACCTCATCCCTTTCCCAGACCCCAGCAGGTTTTCAGATAGGGATGAACTGCCCAGTTCTGGAAGAGAAAGATTGATCTGGGGCTTGCTCACACTTTTCCTCCCATAGGAGAAGCCCAGCCTGGGCTTTGCCTCTTTTACCTCAAACAACTCCAGCTCACACCCTGGGGAACACCTCATCTCACCCCACTGCACCCACAGGGACACTAAACCTGCCTTCCTCAGCACAGCCCTAAGACAGAACACCCCACAGAAGAGGCAGCCAAACACCCAGACTGCCAGGAGGAAGGGAGGGAATAACCAAAAAGGAAACACTTGCATTTTTGCAGTGCAGGTTTCCCAGCTGTTTGCACCTGGCCCATGGATGCAGCTGTGCACACAGAGCAGCCAAGAGGCTGGAGCAAAGCACGTTGTGGCCAGGCTTGCACATGGAAACAGCTATTTTCCCAAATGAAGCAGCTCTGAGGAGCCAGCAAATAATGAACAGCAAAACGGGAGGCTGGAGCTAAATAGCCTGGGCTTCGTTAGCGGGGAGAGGATGCAGATGGCTCTGCTCAGTGGCAGGGCTGCAATTTGGTAGATTACAAATCAAAGGAAGGTTTTTAGGAAAAAAAAATTAAGTCCTTCACGTCTTTGGTCAGTTCATTTTATCCTTGGGCTTCTCAGTAAGGACTTTGTGTCCTCGGGGAAAGCATTGTATTTTACAGGAGGTTAATATGATTTAGTGGGCACACACAGGTGGATTAGTGTTTGCTTTTGCAGCTGTAATATATGACAACTTCCAAAGAAGCCTGAGAGAAGAATCATGTTTCTGTACTTCACAATGAAGGATTTAGTGTTGGTTTTACTCATATTTGTACAAAAATAATTTTAAGTGGTGCTGGATTTGAACAGCCAAAAGTAGAAGGCAGTGTGAAGATCTAAGCACACAGTCAGACACTTCCCTTGGCTCACCCTGGGCAATGAAATGGGCTCGTATTAATTCTCAAATCAAATGCCATCATTACATTTTTGTCTACCTAGTAAGTGCCACCTTCACAAATGTACATGACATTTCCTGCTGGATTTTTATCTCCCAATCCCTGCATTAATTGAATTGTCGGGACCATCCTCCCCCATCATATTTTAACTGGACTTTTTGGCTTACTTTGTGCTGCAAGATGAGTTGTGGACATGATGCCAAACACCTTCCAGCCCCAGCAGCTGAGCTGCAGGAATAAATGTGTCTGGTGGAGGTGAAAACTGCCAGGTTTCAGGGGTGGTTTGGAAGCAATCTTGTTATGAGCTGAGTCCACATCACAGCCTGAAATTGTCTGCTCCTGTTACACCTGCACATGGGAAAATATTCTGCAGTGTCTTAGCGTGGGGATGAGGATGGGATGCACTATTCAGCAGCAAAGGTGAGGCAGGGATGTCCTGCTTCATCACCATGTCCCCTCCATGCCAGACAGGAGGAACATGAGCAGAGATGACCAGTACAATTGATCCTATTTCCCCCTGCTCTGACCACAGTTATCACCATGCAAAACCAGGCAGTATTAGCACATTATCAGTGCCTGTTGCAGGGGATGCCAGCTCCTTTACTGGGTGCTAATTAGCAATGCAGGGCCTGTGCCAGCATTAATTTCATTTCCCAGAATATGAGAAGCTCAGTCAAGCAGAGCTCAGCCCCTCGGTAGCTCAAGCAAACGCTATTGAAAACTCCCCAAAGTGACCAGCTTTGAGACCAGCAGCTGCAGAGGGACAAGATGCCCGAGGAGGAGGGTGTGCTCTGGCAGCAACCCAGGGGAACACAGCTCATCCTTGCAGCAGGAGTGATGGAGCATGGCAGGGGCTTTTAGTGCCACCAGGAACACTCCTATGATGGATATCCTAGCTGGAAACCCCAGCCTGAGCTCAAGCACAGAAACCCAGGGAAGGTGCCAGCACTGGAGACTCTCAGACACTCTCCTAATTCACTCTCAATAGTCTCCTAACCAAAAAGTTTGAAATGAAGTAATGGCCTCATCCAGGTGATGGTTTTGCCACCTATGAGGAAAGTCCCCACCTTGCCTTTGAGGTTGGAGGGCTCATTCCTGCTGAGGTCTGTCTCTAAGAGGAGAGTGGTGGCAGCTCCCACACAACGGCACTGCTGGTCTGCAGAGAGGTCCACGCTGGATACAGCCCAAGAGCAGCTGTTTGCCCTGGCAGAAGGAAGAGAGAGAAAAAATTAATGAGCTTCTCTTCAATTCAAACAATTGTTCTGACCAATTTTTACAAGCTATGCCTATAAATAACCAGTTCCCTTCCAGAAAAGTCCATTCAAAATGACATCTCACTCACTAATATTGCAATCAGATGTGACAGAAATCTTTTCTCTTTTTGAAATAAAATTATTTTGTTAGAATTAATCCTGACTTGTAAAATAGTTGAATGTTGATAGAAAAGGCATTTTCATTAACAAGCTCAGCTGTTCCACCTCACTGTGCTGACAAGCTCTTATCAAAGAGCATTCACAAGCATTCCCTGGTATGAATTTTTTGTAGAATCCTCTCCCTGCACTTTCAAAATCCTTGCAGCTGGATTTGTATCCTGGTTTCCAAAGAAGATGGGGTTTCTGCAACTGGGCTGGTTGCTCTGGCTGCTTCTCAAATTCAGTTCACTACCAGTGTTTAAAATCATGCAGTTATGAGTGGAAGGGTGGGTGGGAGAAAGGAAGGAAGGGTCTGAAATAGAAATATTGTGAAAAGTATGGCCTGAGTAAAACAAAGGAAACAAGCAAAACTTCTGTTGGCAATGTGCTGTGTGGAGCAGTTCACATCCCTGCAGCTGGAGAACATCCTTCCTGCTGCCCTGTCTTGTCTGGACAGGATGGCCAAGGGGCAGGACCAGGATCAAGGTTACTGAAATAAAAGAGAACAGATACAAGATAAAGAATACAAACCCATGGGACATAAAAACTCATTAGTGCTCCTGCTGTGTGAGCTGCTGCAGAACAAACCCCCGGAAAGCAGAGCTGGGTAATGGGAGCAGGATGCTGCAAAACATGAATCACAGCCTCCAAATGAGAGACTGGGAGTCAGGACCACACTCTTCTAATCCTGACAGCAATAGGAATACTTAGGGGAAAGATTCAAGGAGCTCTTGTACTTGGAGCTCTGAAAAACACTACAGGGCACTTCAGGGGCAACGTTAAACAAAATTGCAGTAATAAAAACCCACAATATAAGTACAGCAATCCTCATTGCAACTGGGTCTGAATGCAGAGCATATGTTTGGAGACAAGGAGGAGGGGACAGGGAGTCCAGAGGTACATTTCACAAGGGACCTCACCCTGACCGGAGCTGGGGTCCTCATGAGCAGCTCTACTTAAGCAGTGCTGTGGCACAGATGAAAACAGGTGAATTAAAAAATTTGGGGTTGATATATAAAAACCCATCAGCTAGCCCAAAGGAATGTCTTACAAAACATAGACTATTCCATTTGACCACTACTGAAATGACAGCAAGGTTATCTGTACCCCGAACTCACCTCTGGAGCTCCCCCAATCCATACTGGTCAGGAACCAGGTATTGGAAAGACCTTTCTGGGGGTAAGGACACTGGAGCCAATTGTGTGGGGAACAGTGAAGTCTCCAAGTCTATGAGATTTGTGGAAACAGGAATGGAAATGATAGATCAGATTCAGGTAGAGCGAGGAGCAGATTTCTGTGATGACCTGATGCGCTCTCCCTTATTTTCCATGACTGTGACTGCATTAATATATATTTCTAAGCAGTAGGGGAATTTCAGGCTGAAATCCTGGTCCTGTTAAGCTCAGGGAGTTTTGCAATTAATCCAAATGGCTTCATTTTGATGACACTTTGTCTAGCTCTACTTAGATTTGTCAAGTGGAGTTTCCACTTGCAGGACACTGATACCAAACAATTCCCCCAAAGAGCACTGGGCTGTCTTAGGTAGAAAAGGGCAGTGGGCTGTGATCTCATATATTGGTGTCTTCACCCAGGCAGTGCTCAGAGAGCCTGGAATCTGGATATTCTGTCTTTTGTTGGCTGTTTAGATTTTGAATTGTAGTCCTACACAGTCCCTTTTGTCTCAAATTACCTGCCCTGTATGAAACAAAAGGTCAAGTTCTGCTGTCACTGTTTGGGGGTCTTTCTTTCACTGTAGTCTCAGTGTTAGGAACAGATAAAAGACAAAGGCAGAAGAGGTTATGGGAGGATAATCAGCTAGCTTTGTAAATAAATCAAAGGTTGGGACTGTGGAAATTATGTTTGATGACATGAAATTTTGGGAAGAGAATTTTTTCAAGCTCAGTTGTTTGACTCCTCCATGAAGTCCACTAATGCATAGTCCTGGCTCAGAAATTGGTGCTAATTTAATTCCACTTTCCCTCTCCTGAACTGCTGTCTCCTCATGTCCAGTTCTTCCCTTTTAATCCACTGCTCTGTTTTCATAGCTCATCAGGACATAACTAAGGCTCTATGGCTGAACAAACAAAGCCTAAATAGGACAGTGATGTAAAAATACCAAGCATTCAAAGGCTGCATCAAGGCTCTGCTAGTTTCCATTAGTTTCCACACATTGTAGCTAATGACAGGAACAGCACCCAGGGACTAATATTTTAGGTAGAAAGGCTCTGGTTTCCTTAAGAACTTGTTCAGCTCTAGGTATTGCTGGGATTTTGTGACAGCAAGTTCCTCAAGCTTCCCCTTCTCCAGCCTATTCTTACCCAAACAAAAGGGAGTGAGTGGGGTTCAAATAGGGAGAGAACAGCTGAAGTTGGTAGATCTATTCATGTTGAGACATGGATGAGTCATTGTTGTCCATAACACAGACTCCCTTCACTGCTAAATGAAAGCCACTTACTCTAATTGAGAATTACCATCTTAACCAGGCCAGAACTGAAATTCGAGATTAATTTTACCATCTTCAGCTCTGAAGAGTCCTTTTAGGCTTGTGTTCAAACAACCCTGCCCTGACAGCCCACCAGAGTCCCTTGGCTTTACAGGACAGGATGAAGCATTGCTCAGTCTGAAACAGCAGCTTCTGGACCTGTCCCTTCAAATACATCCCTGTTTCTTGGGCAGATATGACCTCTAAGCCATGTTGTGGGTTGTATTATGAAAGGAATCTCTGCAGGCAGCTGGGAGGCCTGGCTGCACTTCAGCTGCACCTCAGCAGTGTTTGCTCAGGGACGCTACTGGGTGAGGATGCTCTGGAGATGCACCATCTCCCCTTCGGTAGGTTCTTCAGCAGGAATGCACAACAACAACAACAACAACAACAACAACATTTACCCTTTGCTTGCTTACCCACCAGAAAATAAATTCATTTACTGAATTCACCCTCCCCATTTTGTTCATTAAATTGTCTTTTCTTATTTACAGCAGTGAGGCTGTTAGGATGACACTCATGGATGTGTGCAGATATTTGAAATGTACCCACTTCAAACACTGCTCAGGCGAAGAGTGGGTAGTTAGGCTCAGACACAGTATGAAAAATAATATGCCAGACCCAAATGTCAAATATAATCATAGGTGATATTAACCTTCCCAGTGAAAGGAATATATCCCTTTGTGAAATAACCTGGCTTTAATGTTCAAGATTGCTACAACAGATTAAAAGGCAGCCCCTGATAAGTTGCCTACACTAAAAGCATCATGGAAATTGAAAACATAATGTACCTCACTTAAATGATTCACACTATTAATATGTAGAGTTTTCTAAGATATGGTTTTATCAAAGTTGAGCAGTTGAAATAAATGAGTGTTTGTTTCCTCTTTTTTTTTTTTTTCCCTGAGTAACAAAAGAAAACAGATGCATTTATGTCCAGGGAAGAAAGAAGTAAAATTATTTCTGAGAAACAGAAGTTCACACCTCGAGCAAAATCTCTTCTATGCTGGGTAGATCCAAGCGTGGGATGTAAAAGCTGGTCACCTGTAGGCCCTAAGAACTCGTTGTAGGAGATAATAAAGAAAATTGTGATTAAAACCCACATCAGACACACACTTATCCCTGTCCACACAGACAAAAAGAGCAAGGGAAAGCAAATTGAATATAATAAATAGTTAATAATTTTACTCTAGATTTTGATGCAAGCAAGTGCTAATTCCTATGGTAATGCTGAAGAGGATCTGTTGCTGCTTACAAGAAAGGTTAAGTGGTTCCTCGTAGGATGGAGATGCACACATCAACACATGCACATCATCACCCAGCCTGTGCTCACCCACAGCTTCCAAACCTTCTGAGATTTAGAAAGATCAGGTTTCCTTTGAATTCCAGCCTCTCATACGCAATTTCAGCTGCAGGCCCCAGGCAGGCTCTGAGAGCTAAACTGTACTGTTTAATCTGCTTGTTGACTTTCCACATTTAGCGCTGCCAGAGCTGCACCTTCGGCCTACAGAAACATTGTGCAGCTGCTCCTGTTCCCTTAAAGGCTATTTAATATCCAGGGCTGTTATCTCTCAGAAATCCCAGTGTGAGTCCAGAAATCCCTTGCCAGTGCCTCTACCAGCAGCCCTAAAGCACCCATCCAAATGGACACAGACAGGGAAGATATTCCACCTCGCCCATGTATTGGGGAGCTCTCATTTTGTTTCCACAGTGCTGTGGAACACCTGTCTCCAGCCCCCTTGGGAAACCCTGGAGGACAGAAGAGTCCCAAAGCATTTTCTCAGTGCCATAATGAGAAGGAATAAAGGCAGCACTCTGTGCCACAGTCTGGTTTCTCACTGCTTTGACACTGGTTGCTCCCATGGGTTTGAATCTGGCTGTTGAGCATCACTTTTGCAGCCACTGCTACTTCAGGTCTCCCATGGGATTAGAAAAACTGGAGGCTTGAAATGAAAGAAGCCAAAAGTTCTGGGAAAGAAATCCCAGTATCCATATTTATATATGCACAAGCTGTGGTTGGAAGGGACTTTAAAGACCGTGAAGGGTTGCATGGAGGACTTACTGGGTTTATGTTGAAAGGCAAGAGGGTTTTAGAAATGATCTTCCTGCCTGACTCTGCCCAGGCTCTGGCCAGCAGCTCCCTGCCTTTGCTACACATGTGAGGGGGTAATACCATGGCATGTAAGAATTTACTAGAGCCTTGGGGAGAGGCTGGGCCTGGCTTTGTCACAAATTCATGTTAGATACATATTTTGTACATCTGAGAGTCCTTTCATTTCTCCTGACTGCATTAATGCCTCAGCTACCACCACTTCTAAAGAAATATTGGTTACCCAGACCCCAGTGATCCCTCCCCTACCCAGAGCCCAACCCGCTCACAGGGGTAATGATGGAGCCACAAGGCTGCCCCAGCCTCTCTTTGCAACTCATTTCAGCCCAGGGAATAAACTCTTCAGTCTTTCTTATAGATTTTATGATGAAAAGCAAAAGCTTTGTTCAGTTTCCAAAAATTCCTCAGTTTGGATGGAATGTGTTGCCTTTTGGATGTGTGTTATGGAGGGGAGGGAGGGAACCTGTGCACCCCCAAAGTGCCTGAGGGAAGACAGGACCCAGCCTTTATAAGCAGATTCTGAGACAAGATAAAGGTCAAAGTATTATGGGACTTCTAGCCACAACACTTAATTTCTCTTTATTTCTCTGCTTTGCAGAAAGCTCTTGATATACTCAGTGAAAAAGCGTCCCAAAGCACCAAAGCGATTTTGAGCAGCAATAGCCTGTGAAAAAACTCATGGAGCATTATCACTGATTAACATCACAGACAGAGGAAGCTGGGGTGGGAGAAAGAGCTGAAATCTCTCTGATTCTTCTTTCCCTGAAGTGGATCGCTAAAGGAGCAGCACACAGGGTGAATCCACAGATGAGCCAGAAAAAAAAAATCTTGTCCTTGTATTTAAGAGGATAAACATAAAGCTCTGGGGGAGGCTACTCCAAGCTTGGGAAGGTTTACCTGCCTCATCTCTGCCTGTAAATGCATCCAGCATATTTCAAGCAGAATTTCACCAGCTCACTTTCTGCAGGAAAGGCTTTAATGCGATCAAACAACATGAGAGCTCTCAGCACCCTCTCTCCTTTCTGTCTGCAGCAGAAACCGCATTTGCATTTTTTCTATGGATAGTTGTTGTCAAATTGAAACCCAGGAATGGAAAATTGAATCCTGGTGAGTTCTGATGACATTTCTTTTCTTGCATCTGAATTTCAGATAGTCAAAGCTATTGAAAAAAACCTGACACTGAACTTCAGCAACAAAAATTGGACTCTGCATTGGCATCCTGGGAAGAGCTGCCCATTCAGCCTCTTACCGAAACCCTTATCCCACTTGTCAGCCTGGAAAATGAGCAAAACAATTCCCATGTTCAGGTACGTGTCTGCCTGTCATTTTGGATTCAGCCACTTGCCCATGCTTTTATCTATAAAGACAGAGCATGCTGAAGCTTAACCTCTAAGATAAAGATATCACATGTGGGGTTTTTGACTGTGCAGTATTCTTAATAATCAGATATCACAAATCCAAAATGAGCCTGTATGGAGGCTTCCTCTTCTATGTTTTTATTCTCTTTAAAAGTTTCTGCCCCGGGGACGGTGAAACACAATAAAACATATTCTGTAGCTAATTCATACCAACAGTCATTGTTAGGCATTTAAGAGGCAATGTCAAGACAACGTCTGTGCAGCTGGAAGTGTCTCTACTTCCTGTCTTCACTAATCACGAATTAACTCATCTTTCTTCTCACAAGAGAACATGAGCTTTCTCCTTTCCCACTTTCCAGGCCAGTTGTCATCAAACATTAGTCCAGATTTATGGTACAGTTTTGCCAGGCCAGGCAGGGTTAGTGGGTTATTTCTCCTAAGGAGCAGTGCTGGTAGGTCCCTACCCTCCCTCAGTTCTTTGGAAATGTCCACCTTACTCTGGTTTGTATTGCTGGCTCTCCAGTGACCTTGTAAATGCAGCTCTCTAAGCTGTGCAAGCACAAAAAAGTGGGTCATGGGCTGCAGCAATTACAGGAAAAAATACAGGCATGACAGTTACAACTTTCAAATTACTCACCAGAAAACAGGTCTGCTCCTGGCTCTGTCAGGAATGATTTTTCCTCAGAGCATTGGCTAAACCAGCACTGCATATTGTACAAAGAGGAATTAATTTAATTAAAGGCAAGACTACAGTAAGGTGTAAAATTCCTGTACCGAGACAACCCATTAAAGTGACTGATTCCATTTTTCACCCTAAAGGTCTCATTGGAAGGGTCATGAATACATTCATAGTTGCTTCTTCCACTCTGAGCCAAGAAATACAGAAAAATCTCCATATGAAAAAGCAGCATTTCTTCAGAAAGCAAACCCAACTTCTTCTTGGTTCAACTCTAGAGATAATTGGGAAATACACAACACAAAGACCCAGAAAGCAGAGAGGAATTTGTACATCCCTTTCAGTCTGTACAAATTACAAGGCTTTTATTTTTTTTGTGTGTGTGGTTTATAGTTACATTTGCTCTTCAGTTTCCAGGAGAGGAAAGAGTCCTCTTGCTCAGAGCATTTGCATAAACAGTGAAGTACAAAGGAACATGCTCAGGTAATCTGGGTACTGTGAAGAAGAGTGGGGTTTTGACAGTGTTTAACTCTTGGTCCAAACCACTTTAAGGAACATCAAACCTCTGACTTTTGGCCCATCTCTGTTATGGCTGGAGGGGTCTTCCTATGACTTTCCTTCACTTTTGGCAATTTATTATAAATTCAGGATATGCAAAACGTCAAGGAGCCAACACAGAGAAGGGGGAATATCCAACTTGCACATGGCAGGTTATCATGGAGGAGAAATCTGCCATAAGTGAAGGTGGATGCTGGATGGTGTCACCTGCTTCCCTCCTGCCTCTGGGAAACTGAGGGCAAACTCACTCCTGAATTTAAGGTACACAGGAGAGGGATTTGACCCTTCTCCAGCACCATTCCAGTGAGTTTGTTGAACACATAAAAGCAATGATGTTGCTCCTCTGGAGTCAGTGATTTTATCAGTCTTCTCACTTAAGAAATGATCGATTTTCTCATATTACCAGGATAAAACCTTGCTTGTATTATGCAGGTCATGAACTCGTCTGCCTGCACCTTCCATGTCTCTGGGCACAATATAACTTGAATTAATGGTAATAATAATAAACTCCTTTGGAGTTTTAACGATTATTCATTACCAGGAGTACATCAGTTCTGCAGTCTCCTCTCCCCTCAGATGCCTGACACTCTGGGCTACACCATTTAAGAGAAACAATCAATAAGCACCATGCAGTCCTGGCTTTCTGGGTGCTAATCTCTCCCTTACTGAGTCAGGCACGCAGTGCCCTTGGCTTCCTGTGCCAAATGAAAGAGCCTCCCCAATAAAACAGATGCTTAAGAGAAAGCATGACACCAAACTGCATCTCACCTGGGACAGCAGGTCCATGATGCTGACAAGGGGATACTGGGGCTTTACAAAGAAGACAAACTGGGACATGTTCCTCACCAGCCGTCATCTTCCAGCTCTGAGAGGAAGAAACTGAGAAGCCACATCCATTCCCAAAATCTTTTCTCACACCCTGGGAGGATCAGAGCGGGTTAAGAACAGGGTTGAGAAGCCACTCCTCCTCTGTAGGGTCCTTCCTCCACCATTAAGCAGCTTGGGCAAGAACTGAAGAGAGGGCTGAGACCTCAGAAGGCAGGAGGAAGAGCTCTGGCAACCTCAGTGGGTTAATATTTCATTGGGAGGGACTTACTGACCTGTGAACCTGCGACTCACGTGCTTCGAGTCCTCCTTCTGAGCAGAACATCACACCTGGTTCCAAAGCTTTCATGGCACATTTCATTGGGCTGCACACCAAGGCAAGGAAAGCAGCCATCCTGCCATCAGAGGGCTCTGAGCATTCTCTGTTCTCTCCTTTTGGCCTCAGAATATAATTCATTTAAGCTTTTATGAGGCAATTCATATCCAGATTTCATTAGAAGTGGAAGGCCCTTTTATTTCCTCAGTGTATTCAGCACACAGAGAACTGGTGCTCTGGTTAATTTTATTTCTGTACTTTCTGTGTTTTAATAACGATCTCCCCAGTTCCATTCAGCTCTGAAAAGATGGGGGAGATAGAGAGATATGAGTTGGACTAATGTAATCATGTACTGCAGACAGAGAAATACTGGTAAAGATGAAGTGTAATGGATATGAGACTAAAGCAGAGACACAAAAGGTTGCTTAAAGTATAAAATCTGATATATTTGCACACCTACCAGGCATGTGTGTGCACTCTCAAAAAAAAAAATCCAAGCATGCTTTCAAGGAAAATATAAAATGATACAAAAAATTACTTTTATCAAAAACTATTCTAGAAATGCAAATACAATACACACCTATAGCTCTGGGGCCACATATCTCTGTGCTTTTTTTTAATATTTCACTATCTTTTCGAAGGAAAATATGATAAAGACTTATGAGAACAAAAAAAAATCTTCTTGTGACATTGTGTTGGATGGCAGTGGGAGATGGCACACAGCTTCAAGCTCCCACAGGCCAAGGCTTGTTCTTTCTGTATTCCACTGACCCCCCAGCTGAGCTCTTTCTGTGTCACATCCCTTCTCCCTCAGCTGCCTGATGGAGGATCTCAATCCAGGCAAAGACACGAGCACAGGACACTTCCACAATCCGCTGCCCCACTCACTCTCTGTCAGAGGATTTTTCCAGCTGCATCCAGCCCGCTCAGGGCATCAGGCAGCCTCAGCAAGAGCTGTCTGGGGCTCATGTAAAGGCAGCCAGGCTTTGTAAGCCTTGATTACAACCCAAGAAGGGATTTAGTTCCATTTTAACATTACTCCTTTATCTGATACCCATAGTTTGCATGTCATTAAATTAATGTGTTATGGTTTCTCGGGGACACACGCAGTGCAGACACTGAGAGACTCAATCGTGAGTGTTTCTTACAAGCCATGTAATGGGAAAATTAAAATCTGCCTGTACTGGACATGGAATCCCCCTGGCAGAGTCAAGGTAATTAATTTGAAATAAATGGGGTTAAACAGCAAAGAATCTTGTTCTTGTTTTGGCTGAGGTTTTTTTTTCCCCACATGAAGTCATCCTGCCAGCAACTGGAATTTTTTTGTACCATGAGGGTGGAAAACCAATGGCATGGGTTGCCCAGAGAAGCTGTTGATACACCATCCCTGGAGACATTCAGGACAGGTTAGATGGGGCTTTTAGAAACCTGATGTAGTCAGTGATGTCCCTGCTTATTGCAGGAGGTTGAGACTAGATGGTCTTTGATAGTCCCTTCCAACTCAACCAATTCTTTGATTTTGGCCCAGCTGAAATGTAAAGGCTGATACAGAGCAGGCTGGGGAGGTTCCCATCTTTCCCAGAAAGTCTGTGTATTGCTGTCAGTGATGCACAGCTTTCAGCCAGCCCCTAAGGAAACAAAACAAGTGGAACCAGGTGGTGGGTGGTGGGTGGCAGTGCCCATTTCAGTGTTTTGAGGTGCTGGGGGCCAAGGGCCTGCAGAGAGCCCCAGGGCCCTGTAAGGTCCCTGCTCAGTTGCTGCACACCCTGGTTGAACTGTGCAAACCCCTGAGGACAGAATTTCTGCTCTGGTTCCTGCTGGAGGGAGGGAGGACTGGATGTTCTATGCCTGTCCTATATTTGCAAACGTTGATAAGTCCCATTTCTGCTTGCTTTTAAGATGCAAAACCTCCTTGAAGATGCCCCTGAGTTTTGACCCTTATTTTCACTATCCACATCCTCCCACACCCAGACAGCCCAGAAACTGAACACAAGTATTGTTTTTAACAAGATGTTGAGGATTCAGCTGAGTAATTAATCTCACAAGAAAGACCTGTACAGTTTTCTCCAGTAATTCCCTTAAAGTGGGAGGTTAATGGGATTCAATAGAGCTGCCCTTCATCGCTTAGAGACACAGGCTGTGAACACCCCCAAGTGAAGTGGTTCTGGCATAAATGCTCCTCCTCCTCTATCTGCCCTGACCCCTTCATCCCCAAGGGGACACCACATCTAGTGCAGTGAGATCCCCCCTCCAAGGCTGATTAGCCAGAGCTGGAGAGTTCAGGGAGGTGAGAGCATCGGCATCCTGGCGGTGACGTTTGATCACTGCTGTCTGCAAGTGCTCCCAATTAGCCTGGAAACGCTGCCTCTGGTTCACAAATACCTTAAAAATTAAGTTTAGTAAAAAGCCTCCTGCGTTACCTTTCTTCAACTCTCTCTGCCACATCAAAGCCTGTGAGAGTAGCTGAGGACAACTTTTATATCCGAGAAGGGCCCATTTGAGCATCGACTCGTTAGTGCCGTGGCTGTGTCACACACGGAGCCGTGGAGCATCCATCAGCCCGCTTACCAGGAGCACTGGCTGAATACCAGCAAGCATGTTAGGCTGGGAAGCTACCTCTGCGGGAGCCACCAAAGGGCCTTTCAAGCAGAAAGGTCACCCAGCTCATCTGCTTCCAGGGGAGCTGATTAGAGACGACTCGTTTCGGGAGTCATTGCACCCCGCAGCAAGTCTGTTCTCTTGGTCTTTTTTATCCCTCCTCTTGCAGTAATAATCTGCAGCTTGTCAGAGGGGGCTCAGCGGGGGAGGACAGCAGCAGCCCTTATTTTAATAAATAACATTTGTGAGCTGGCTTTCAAAGCTGCAGCTTGGCAAGGGATCTGATGAAGCATCAGGAGGGAAGATTGAGAGAGACACTCTGGAACAGGTTGCCCAGAGAAGCTGTGGTTGCCCCATCCCTGGAAGTGTTTCAGGCCAGGTTGGAGGGGCTTGGAGCAACTTGGTCTACTGGAAGGTGTCCCTGCCCATGGTAGGGTGTTGGAATGAGATGATCTTTAAGGTTCTGCAGGATAAGCCTGTTTGTGCCTCCTCAATCTTCTCTTAGACCAGGCAACATCAGAAATACCACCTGCAGTTCCCTGAGCAGCGACACCAACTTAAGGCCTTCCTTGCAGTGGGAAGGTAACATGCTTCTGGCAAAGCTATTGTATTTTGAGGTGTCTTTCTGCACTGAGGAGGTTTTGGGGCAGTTTTATTCAGTTTGAGTGTCTTTGGCAGGACTGGCTGTACTCTTGGCTCTAAGTGATCACAACAGACCTGCTCCAGGTGCTGCTCCAGTCAATGTCCATACAAAGGAGACATCACGACCAGCATGTTTGCATAACAGAGAGTTCAGAAAAGCCTTTGCATGGGGAAAACAGAAGGAATATCTTTAGTTATTACCTACATCAATTTAACACGACTGTTAGAGACATCTGATGAAAACAGTGCCAGAAACATTGGCAAGCACATCTCCCTCCAAATCAAAATGCTTCATAGCATTAGTCCCTTTTTAATGACTGTGTTTGCAACTAAAAAAAGGCAGAGGGGGGAGGAAAATTCTGAAAATAACACCTTTTTTTCCCCCCTTTCAAAACAGCTCCTTGTTTTTCCAAGACATTTATTTTGCATTATTATTTCTAATGTAACTGTGAAGAAATTAATCACTTGAAAACACAACAAAATATATAAATTAAACCAAAGGTTTTGATTAATGCAAAACCACTGACATTTCTTGCCCTGAATAATTTAAAAATTGAGCTTAGAAAACCAATTTCTTGTCCAAGAAGCCTTTGTAAAAGAAAATGTTTGGTATTTTGCAAAACTTCTGTTAAGTGGATAGGTGTCAGCATTTTATTCTTTTAATGTTAAAAACAATTTTAAGCCACCCAAACTCCAGCTTGGAACTATTTAGGAAAAGATGTGCCTTTTTAGCCCCTCTCTAGAATCTCTCAGCAAACTGGTTGTACTTGGCATTTCTTAACTAGGATAGAAATACTGTATTTAAATTATAGTGACTGTATCCATAACATGTCTGATCTTCAAAGTAAAGATGTAACTACAATGGGCCATATTTAGTCCTTCATCCCTCACTCTTGTGTCATAAAAATGTACGGGATTTCTCCACGGAAATAATCTGCTCTTCAAAGGAGAATTAATGTAAAGTCATTTCCATGGGTGGCCAATTCTCTTGTTCTTGGTTTTTGTTAGTGAAGACAATTCTTCCACATGGCTACATTAAAATAGAGGAGAAAAAGTGAAATTATCTTTCTCTGAGTGTTTTATGGTGCTATTTATGAGTCTGCTTTTCTGTTACTTTAGGAAATTGTAAAACACCTTCACTGGGGGCAAAGAGAGCAAATATTGTCCCACAGGCAGAAAGAGGCCACCAGAGGCATGGAGAGAGAAGCTGTGTTGGGTGACACACAGCCCATCCACAGCTGGACTCTCTGTCCCAGAGCCAGCATTTCTCCCCAACCACTGCAAAGTGAAGCAGAACTGACCTACTGACCCGTACTTGGACACAACGGGAGCCCTCAGCTTTTGAGTGTATCATCAAAAGGTCAGACAGATGATTACATGCACCCACAGCAACGTTCACACACAGACTGGATGGGAAGGAACCTGCGGAGTGCTAGCAGGTGTGTAAAAACCCAGACAAGTGGGGCAAAATTGCTGCTCAGTTAATGCGGGCAGAGGTTTGGCAGTGAAATGTTTGAGCTGTGTTAAGCGTATGGTTCACTTGGATTGGCTCCTTGGGGGAAATCAGCTGAACAGCAGCAGACTGGACTCGTCTTTTCCTGGGAGGGCTGTTCAGGCACACAGATGAGAATTGCGGGAGGAGACACCAAGTCCCCCATGCCTCAGAGACATTCTGTCTTAAACTTCTGCCTCAGGGCTTTCTGCACGTTTTGTATCTTCTCCGTGATCACGGTGTCGCTGAGGTGATCTCCAAACTTCTGCTTCAACAGCACCCTGATGATTTTGATGCAGCGTTCATCCATCATGGGCTTCGCCTCTCGGAAGGTGTTGCCTCTCCGCCCCGTGATGGAGTGGCTCTGGATGTAGTCAGAGGTGAAGAGCTTGTAGAGCAGTGTCTTGCAGGCTGTGCTGATTTTCTGATCAAACCTGATGGTTTCTTTGAGCTGTTCCTTGGTGTAGCCATTGAAGAGCTCCACCACCTCGCATGGCTGCCGGTGGGGCTCCTCCTGGAAGGACAGGGATTCCAGCCTCTGCACCTTCTTCCTCAGAGAGAGGACGTCCTGTTGGAGGTCCAACACCATCCTCTCCAGCTGCTCTATCTTCTCCGCCCTGAAAAATTAAACTTGTGTGTGTAAAGGCAAGAAGACACCGTGGCCTCACTGTGGATATTGCCAAGGGATGTAGCACCTCCATCCAAACAGTGATCACACACCTCCTGCAAGAAGGGCCAGGAGAACTTCTCTGACAGAGTAACAGCCCATCCAGCTATGCCTGGGTGAGGAGTAAGGCAGGAGAAAAGAATGACATGTTCTGGACTTTTCAGTAGCTCAGAACTGTCCAGTAACACTCAGCTCCCCCTTGTCATGCTTATATGGAGATTTTGATGCTCAATTTTCTTCTCAGATAGAAGGAAAGATATAAGCCCTGTCCTGCAAGTCCCAGGAGGCACGTATTTGTGGTATTAAAAACAGACATGGGAAATGACAATGCAAGATCTGTTACATGACTCTTTTTGGCACCCATTTCTTTGCAAAAAAGCTGTCCCCTACCACCACTTTATCACTGGATACTTGTGATCAAAGTAATGAACATAAAACAAGGAACACACAACCATATTCAAATATGACAGGTGTTGTTTTGTTTGTTTTAGTCAAGAGCTTTGTGGTTTCTGCACTGTTTTAGTCTTCTTGCATCTCTAACTTCAAGCCCTACATTCAGAAACACCTGGCTCTGATTATAGAGAGATTCAGCGACTTTTGGCTCTAAAATTGCACCACTTTGTCACCCAGCTGTGATCTCACTGCTCACTCTTGTAGTGAGGAGGAAAACACAGTTAAGAACAAGTGTCTTCTTTTGCTAATTACCTTTCCATCTCGCCAGGACCAAAAGTTTTTTGAACCCTCTCAAAGTCATCCATCTCTTGCAAAGTGTCAATCTTTGGCTCTTCATGGCTGGAAGAAACAAGCACAAGTTAAACAGCACTGCCACAAACAGCTTCACGCTTGTATTCATTCCTGATGAGAATTAACTGTAATTCAAAGGCTGTAATTCAAAGCAAATTCAATTCTGTTTTCATTTGCAGCAAGAATAAAATGGACTGAGAGGGAATATTACAAATTTTTTCCTGGAGACAACCTCCTGTGCATCCCTCTTACCCCACTCTGGCACTTAGAGATGGGGGACCTCCCACTGACCACCCAAGGAATCAGGACTCCAAAACACAGACTCAATTGCTCTGCTGTATTTACCCACACAAATTACTGTTATCTTTTGTGCTTTGGGTTGAAGCCTCCATTAACATCTACTCAAAGCAAGCACCACCAGGGAATGGAAGCAGAGTGGACAGACCCTGAGCTATGAAATCAGTATCTGTGGTGTGAAACATCAGGGTCCTCACTGCACTTCCAAGTGTTACCTGCTCAGACAGATGTGTTGCTGGCACTGGGACAAGATGCCATCCGACTTCCTCTTCATTGACAAGGCAACATAATCTGCAGCAGGGATGGGAGACAAGCTGATGAGTCAGCTGTTGAAAAGGTCCTGAATCCCTCTGTCTCCAGAGCAGAGTATCTAAGCACTCCTACTAGATTGCATGGCAACATGTTCTTCCCTCTTCACAAACAGAGTGATCCAGACATGCTTTCCAGGATTGATCAATAGGGATTTTGTTATTAGAAAAAGGTGGTATCTCAAGGGCTTTTCCTATTTTCATCACAAAAGAAGTCATGGGCAAGGCAAGCAGAGCCAAAGTGTCTCTGGACACTGCTGTTAGTCAGCAGGTAAATAATAAGCTAATATATTTTTTAAGGGCATTTAATGTGTGTAGTAGTGAGTAGAAAGGCAGGGAAGTAGACAAATATGAGGTGGTTTGACTAATTAAACATGAGGCTTTCGGGTATTTCACAGTTATCCAAGCAGGCTACATTGCCTTTTGGCTTGTGAGGAAAGAACTGCTATCCCAGGAGACAGAGCTGAGGGCTGCTAAAGTAGATACCATCCACTATCACAGAGGCATCTCCCTTTAGACAGCCTTCCTGGAGGAGATCTCCCAGGTGGAAAGGACCACAAAATTTCAGCCCTGACCTTTGTAGCCCTGAGAGAAAGCACACATAGACTGGAGAAAAGCAGAGGTCCCCTGGCTGCCCTGCATGTCCCCATCTCACCCTGCTGCTCAGAACCAGACAGGAGAACTAGAATCCAAGGTTACCTCTGGTAGCTGGACCAGCCCTGTTCTCTTCACCCTGGGAAGTCCCTGGCCCTGGCATGGCCATGGTGATGAAGGTGGATGGAGGTGTGAAGGCGCTGGCTGGGTGGGGAGGACCTGCCAGTGGGCAGGGGCTTCCTGCTGCGTTCTCCAGGACACGTCTCTCCTTGACGATGGAGGAGCTGCCAGCATCATGGGGCAGGCTGGCCTTTGCAGAGTAGAATCTGTCACTGTGGTGTTTCCTGGAGGCATTCCCCGGGATCCATTTTGGGAAGGTTTTCCTGGATTTTTTTGATAGGGATGGCATCATGCTGGGGACAGTTTGTTCTGCTTCTGAAAGGAAGGCAGTACTCAAGATGTGCAACAGGACATCAGTGCTTTTTACCTTGATTGTAGTGATGTGAAATTTATGATGGGACTACAACATGCTCAACATCCTCCCACCCCAAAACCCCCATGGAAGTAGAAGGGTGCAATCTTCAAAAGACCTTACTCACTTAACTTCTCCAGGAGCTGTCTATCTTCCAGCAGTTTCTTCTCTAAAATATCTTTATGCTCTGTAGGAAGAGAGGATTTTCCAGCACTCCTTCTTGACAGTTTGCTCCCAAGCAGCCCCAAATTCCAAAGCCCAAGACAGAGGGGTGTCACTCACCACTTATTCCTTCCAGCATGCCCCAGTAGAGCCCGCTGAAGCCGGGGCAGCGCGCCAGCACCTGCTCCCCCACCGTGTAGAGGTGGAAGGGCTTGCGGGGCTCCTTGATGTTCTCGATGCTGATCACCCGGCTGCCATCAGGCCAGCTGATGAGGACATAGAGCTTGGCTGACATCAGGGCTGCCCACCTGGAGCAGGGGCAGCAGGAAGGGAGTGTCATGGCACAGCTTCAGGCTCTCCCATGGTTGGGAGTGCTCGCAAACAGTGCTCTACCTGGGGCACAACAGCCTGCAGATAGAAAATACTTCTCCCTGCAGCTTCCCTACCAGTTATATCTCCTTTCCCATTCCTGCCCCTCCATGCTTGCCTCATCCTAAATCCCTTCACTGGCAGACTGACCTGGCTCTGACAGAGCACAGCCCCATGTGCCTTCAGTGCATCCAAGTTTAATTTGAAGTGGAACTGCAGGACAGCCATGACACGTCTCCCCTGGGGTCAGCCCAGACCAGCTCTCATGCAGGACACCTTCAGCTGATGCTGGATAAGCCACCGAGCAGACAAACCCAGGCTGGTTCCTCAGCCCATGTGAACCATCACGGCTTAAATAACAGCAATTAACTACAGTGCAGAGCTGTATCTATATGATATCAAGGCAATACAGAGAAGAGACTCAAAAAGACCCAGGGGTATTCCAGGAAATGATCATTCCTTTACCAGTGCAGTTATTTTGCCCAGTAAACATCAAAGTGCTTTGATAAGGAGAGGAACAAATTCTTTTCGTTGCACACATGGAGAAACTGAGGCACAAACCAGTGACAGAGACATCTAAGGCAGTCAAGTAGCAAAGCTGTGAGGAGCTGGACCTGGGTCCTGGCCCACTGCTCTGCCCACTGAGGTACTCTTTCTCCCCTTGGAGCCACAGACTTAAATCACCATTCCTTGTTCTGCCTCCACACGTCAAGTCTGAATGTGATTTGCCTCACTTGGAAGGTTCAAGCTCACCCTGGAGAACTTTCTCCTTCCCCCCATCCACCACCATCAGCTACAGGAAACCTCCTTGCAGGAATTGTAACTCTCCCTAAAGCTGCCAGCCTGCCCTGCTGGCACAGTCTCACACCTGGTTCTCTTCAACCCTCTTCTGGCTGAGACACACTCTGACATTAATTTTTTTCAGGAGGAACCATATACAAATTATCTGGGTGGTAACTGACTCCCCACATCCCCTTCCCTGCAGCGGGAGCCTGTCCCCAGCCCTCTCCAGAAGACAGGGAAGGCTACAGACCAGAAACTGGGATAAATGCCTAACTCAGTCCTCTCCCTTCCAGAAACACAGCTCCACATTCCAAACAGCAAAAAGCCCACTCCAAAAAGCTCTCTGGAGGGGTTTTGCTTTAACATTTAAAGAAAACACACTGAACTTCACAGCTGCTGCTGCTCCCTCCTTCCCCACTAACTAGTTGTTCATTTACCCTAATGAATGCAACAAAACAACACAAATGCACAAACAGAGAAAGAAAGAAAGAGAGAGAGAGATCAAAATCCTGATAGCAACAGAGCTGCTCCTTGCCTGGTCAGCACTGCTCCAGGTGTTGAGTCTTGCAAGATGTCTCCTGTCTCTCCAGGTCTCAGCTGCCTGCTCCAGGAGAGGAGGTGATCGGACACTTCTTTGCCTTGGGCTTGTCCCTTCAGCACAGTTCCTTGTCAGGTCTCCTTTGTTTGGCTTGGAAAGCTCCCACCTGCTGTCCCCACTGCAAAGAAAAAGAGAGCTTTTGCTTTCTTTTTTCCTGGTTGTTTTGTTCCAGCATTATTATTCCTGTTATTTTTCCACATACATGTATTATTTTTTCCTTAGCTTGTTTTAAGTCTGTTTCTTACAGGGAGAGAGAGCAGAAGAGAAGAGAAAAAGCCTTGGGTTTTTTGGAGCATGAATAAACCTTGCATTTCCATGAGTTATTCATGAATAATTCATGAAAATGCATGATTAATTCAGGTTCATGAATTATTCAGGAATAATTCTCGAACATTCCTGGTTAATTCATGCTCACACAGCGAGTGAGTCAGGCTCTAGGGCTTGGTGAATTCCTTTCTCCCTGAGACAGGAGAAGAGAGGCTTAGGGAAGCTGCATTGTGCACTTGCTGTTTACTGCCTCTTAGAAGAGAACATATTTTGGGCCCTTTTTGAAATAAGGACTTGAAGAAGAGAATTGAAATGCCTGCAGCCTCCTGTCCATGGAGGAATAACACAGCACTGAAAGAAAAAAAAAAAGAAAGAAAGAAATTGGACTTGCTCTCAGAGGGAAGCCTGGCAGCAAGTTTTACTCCCTTTCAAAGAATCTTTCCCCCCACCTTCAGATCTCTCTCTGGTTAAGATATATCTCAGCTGCTGCACTTTCTACCTGCTATGTAACAAAAAGGACCATCCACATGGGTTTCTGCATCAGGAATCAAAGGGGCTTCCCATGCCATGTGCCCATCTGCCCCTGCACATGTGTGTGCAGTCTCTTCTCCCAGGTAACGAGAAACAGGACAAGAGAAAATGGCCTGACATTGTACCAGGGGAGACTTAGATTGGATATGAGGAAAATTTCTTCATCAGAAGGGTTGTTCATCCCTGGCACAGGCTGCCCAGAGCAGTGGTGGAGCCACCATCCCTGGAGGGGTTTAAAAGGCTTGTAGATGTGGCACTTGGGGACATGGTTTAGTGGTGGCTTTGGCAGTGCTGGGGGATCAGTTGGGCTCAGGGATCTTAAAGTGCTTTTCCAAGCTAAGTGATTCTGTGGATCTGTGCAGAGCTCCTTGACTCGGTGTCCCAGCTGGCACTGGCACCAGTGGGTTCAGCAGGTCAGGCCCGGTGCTCACACCAGCACAGGCATCAAAATAGCCATGCACTGTTCTGCTTTCCCTCTGTGTTTCTCCCAAAAATGGCATTGCTTCAGTATTTGGCCTTTCCATCACCACTGCCTGGAGGATCACTGGGCATGGCAAAGGTCCCATATGGCACCCACCCTGCCTTGTCCTGGGCTGGACACCAGCAGGTGAAGGTGCAGCAGGTTAGGGCCATCTCCAGACCTGTCTGCATAAGCTGCCTGCCCAGCTAGACATCCTACCCCAGCCACTGAATGAGATGGAAATACAGCTAGGGAATGAATCCAAACAGCACTGCCTTCTTTACCTCAGCCAAAAACAGCTCTGGAAGCTGCTCGAAGAAAAGGAGAATTCAGATCTTCAGTGTCATAACAGAAAAGGACCTTGATCAGCTTCATGGGGCAAGAAAATTTCTGTATTTCTGATTTGCAGCATTACAGCTTAAAAATACACCTCCCAACCCAGGTAAAAATGGATGTTAAATAGAAAATCAGCTGAGATCAGGTAACAAAGCAGATACGAATATAAAAGCAGAAGCATGTGACTTCTATGCAGTTTTGAATGATGTTGCTGAAGAATGAAAACTGCATAGGAAGAAGAAATGGAAAAGCAATGACAAGGGGAAAAATAATAGAGATGAGATTGGATTCTGGATTGATGCAGGACCTGGTTCAAATAAAATCTGCTTGAGAAGTGAGCTGGCTTAAACAAGCATTGTTTGCTTTTCTTTGAAGAACCAACAATATCCAAAGCATAAGAGATGAATGTTCCTGGGGTAGAGGTGGGTAATTCAACTGCAAACCGCAGGAGAGGAAGGACTGCAGGAACCACAAGAGGAAGACAAATTGTAGTCTCATCAAACAACAGAAAAGTCAAGTGCCCATGTATAAATATACAGTGTTTGTGTTGAATTATTCCAGGAAAATGTGAGTCTGAAGTGAATCCCAGGTGTTTGACTTCAGGAAAATTAGCAAGTCCTGATTAGATTTCCCTCCCAGTAGTGAATATGAAATCCCTGGCCAGATGCCTCAGTTCCAGCTGTATGCAGAGTTAGTGTTTTCAGGAACCTCTCCTCTGCATTTCCTGATTCTTTGAAAACAAGTCCCACACTGTGTCCCCGGTGCCAGCACAGGTCACCCTCCAAGCTGCACTTGCTGAGATTTAGATTTCAGCCATGACTAATGATTATCAGCAATTCCTTAGAGGTACACTAGATGAACTCTGAGCAGCATCTGTTTGAGTGCTGCCCAGTTGTTATCAGAACAATCTTAATTGATGTTTAAAGGGGTTCAACTAGCAAACACAGGTGGGTTTAGCCTCCTTTTCATTTAAGCTCTGCAGTGTTGTGATCTTAAAGACCACCTCATTCCACCCCCTGCAATGGACAGGGACACCTTCCACTATCCCAGATTGCTCCAAGACCTGCCCAACCTCACTGTAAACACTTCCAGGGATGGGGCAGCCACAGCTTCCCTGGGCAACCTGTGCCAGGGCCTGCCCACCCTCACAGGGAAGAATTTCTTCCCAATACCCAATCTAACTCTGTCATCTGTCAGGTTGAAGCCATTTTCCCCTTGTCCTGTCACTCCATGTCCTTGCCACAAGTCCCTCTCCAGCTCTCTTGGAGCCCCTTTAAGTACTGGAAGGGGCTCAGATCTCCTCAGATTCTTCTCTTCTCCAGCCTAAACTACCCCAGCTCTCCCAGCCTGTCTCCACAGCAGAGGTGCTCCAGCCATTGGAGCATCTTTGTGGCCTCCTCTGGACTCGCTCCAGCAGCTCCACATCCTTCTTACGCACTTCAGCATTTCAGAACACAGCCACAGTTCAATAAGCGAGAGACAAGAGGCTCATGCCTCATTAATTTTCATCAACATGATGAAATGACATGGGAACCCTCAGCACTGTGGTTCAGAGGGACCAGACCTGAGACCAGCTCTGCATCCCTCCGATGTTGCAGGGGCTGGGCATGGCTGGGAGGGATCAGCATTGCCAGGGCACAGGGTGAGCAGAGAGATCCAGGCACTTAGTGCTGCCCCTGGTCACCAGTCCTTCTGGGATGGCTGGCAGGTTGGCTGATGGAGTCATTAGCATGGATCTGGATGACAGGTTTGCAGTCAGTGGTGACAAACCTGTAGCAGAAGTCACTGTCTGTACCCAGGAGTGACCACCCGGTGGCATTTTGCATTTGCAATGAAACAAGTACAAGTCCCATCTCTGCCTGTGATACAGAGAACAGTGAAATACAAGCCACGCTAATGAGGCTGGAATTAACTGCATTTTAATTAAAGAACATCTCTTTTCTAATAAGCTAAATGACTCAGAAATGGGGAGTAAAGCCACAACTGGGGTCAGCACTCAGCTAGACTGGCATGTCCAAGTCCTACCCACCACAGTGTGTTAAATGCTTTCCTAGTTGGAGCTTTCCCTATTATTACCCATGTGACAGAGGCCAGAAAACAATCAGAAAATCAGTGTCTAAATGCACCAGGTAGAGCTTTGCAGGGCTGCAGAGGCTTCTTGGGCTCCTGCAGAGTCTCCACTGTCTGGCAGAGCTTCCCATTTACCTAATGCCAGTTATTATGACTTCTCTATTATTGCTCTGAATTAAGATATTTTTTAGGGACCAAGCTATTTTATTTCTCTTCAGAAAATGGTTTCTCCTTTGTAATTCCATTCCAAAACCCCTTCCTTTTCACCTAATCAGCTTCCCACTTTTTGCAAAGCCTTTTTTTTCAGGCTGTCTGTGTTTATTTGACCTTTGCACTCTAACAACATCTGTTTCCTTATCTGCTTGGCAGCCTGATTTCTTGGGGCTCTTTTGTGACCTTGGCAGGGAGATAGCAGAAGCACAGTTATCAAAAAAAAAAAAAAAAAAAGGGTGGGGTGGTGGGAGGGAGAATCACCCCCAAAATTTAAAGAACTTATTCATTAAGAGAGGGTAGTGCTATAAAACACAATGGCTTTTAAATATGACCAAATCTTTTTCTGATGCTCTCAAGTATTTAGCATTAGCTTCTTTTCAGTATTCAAGGGGACATGAAAGGGACAAGCAGGAATAAACCAAACTAAGGAGGCACTGGAAATCGAAGAATAGATCATTCTCATGAGACTGAAAAGGAGGGAATTATTTTACATTGCAATTACAGATATAAGTACCTGGGAAATATAAACCTGCTTAACTTCAGGAATCTGAGCAGCTCGTGAGAAAATGACAGGACTAACCACATTTTTTAAATGAAGCATATGCCTGCCTAGACACGAAATCAGGGCCAAAAAGCAAGAAAAACCTCAATGTTCCACATAGTAACAAACCTCACTGAAAGAGATGTTCCTGATATTCAGGTCGAAGTAATTTAAAATATCTAAAACCCAAAAACGCATTTTTGAGATCCAGATTCCCAGAGTGCAACAGTGAAACAGCAGAAAAGAAAAAAACATCCCAGCACATCATCTCACAAGGGGAGGAAATAATGCAGCAAGAAAGGCCTGATGCAGAAAATTCATCTCATCAATCTCCTTTTAATCCACCTTCCTGGAGACTCACCAGCCTTTTCCACCCCATTCCAGGATGGAAAGGTGCTGCAGGGACATGAGATCCATGCTTGGGAGCACTGAATCCAAGTGCTCAGCCTGTGTGGAGCAGGCACAGCTGCTCCTGCCCAGCCTCTGAGTCACCGCCCCCCGTTACCTTGGCGAGCGCAGCCGCAGGTACTGTTAGAGAAGCCCCAGCACCAAGAGAACATGTTGTTTCCTGTTACTCCACCGGCACAATTCTGATTCCAGATTCTCAACATGTTGCTAATTAATTAAATGCAATCAGGAGCACGTTAGCAGTTGCAGAAGGGACTCACTGGGTGGCACAAGTTGCGTGAGCATCCATGAGCACATGCAGGTGCTGCCTCCAGCCCCCTCCACAGCATCCCTGTGGAACTGAGCTCTTGCCTTCAGCATTGCTTGGTTGGTTCCCCCTCCCAGTTTTTGCCCTATTTCTGGTAGAAGGCACAAACAGCAGTTCTTTGCATTAGGAGGAGATGATGTTTGGGTTGATTTTGGACAAGAAGCTGTGCCACGTGGGACCATGGTGCCCCAGGGGACATCTCTTCCATCTCCACAATGTCTTGGAGTGCTGCACTCTGGATCAGAGCTCCTGCAGCAGAACCAAATCCTCTGCCAAAAAGCCTGAAACCCTGAGATTTTACCTTACATTGCCACAGCACTAAGTATTTCTCACAGGGCCTTTGATGCTGCTGAATAATTCATTAAATTCCTTCTAACCTGTCACAGGTTTGAATGGAAGGGGACAGAGCCCTTGGAGACACAGCTACATCAAGCAAAGCCCCTCTGGTGTCACAACACAGGCAGTAAGCCTGTGGCAGGATGGTCTCATCAAGGACACCATCCACAGGGGTGCAAAGGGAATGGAAAAAACTGTCAAATACCCTTGTAGCAACATGCTGTAAAATCAGGCAGAGAAATTGTCCTTGACCAGCCCTCTCTCTGGGCCCTGCTTTGGGAACTGGCATTGGCAAATGGGCTCTTGTGTGAATAGATCTTTCAAAATCCATGTGAGCAATTCCCATTCCAGCCTTGCCTTCTCAAAGTGGCAACATTTTGGTACCTGACTACTTCAAAGGTAAAAGCATATTCTCTCTAATTTGCTAAACTGAAAAATTTACTCCTCTCAGGAGACAACCTTGTCTCCACCTTCAACCTCTTCAGCTTTGTACACTCAGTTCATAACATGAAAAGGTTTTTCCTTAATTTCTTCTCTGTGAAAGAAGGAATTGATCTCTTATTTATAGAGCCTTAAATTGACACGTTGACTACAAAAATCCACTGCTCATCACATCAAAGGCTGATCTAATAGTGCCAATTACTCCAGTAATGGAGATCTTCTCTGGGATGAGTAGATTAGTACAAAGAGAAACATGGGAGGGAGAGAAGAAGTGATAGGACCAAGATGGGTGGGTCTTACATATGCAAGGAAGAAGTAGAATCTGGGAAGACAGTGCTGTTTTAAATCAGGATATCTGCTGTACCTGGCAAGACAAAACATGACACATTCCTCATCTCGTTGACAGATGCGATTCGACCCACTCGTCTCCAGCTGTGGAAGTGTGATGCAGAGTTTGGTCCTCAGTCATCTGGGAAATGACAGGGCTGATCTGAGCTCAGCCTGGAATCCTCTGCCGATTGACAGCACAGATTTTTACAAAGTGTAGCTTGTGTGCTTGCAACAAACACAGTGCCCACTGACAGCCAGGGGCAGGGAAGGCTTTCTTCTCATCCTTCCCACTCCTCAGGCATTGCTCCAGTAAAATGCACTCTAGTGTGGGCAAAGCAGAGGAGAGAAGGAAGGTTCTGTGTGCCCCAAAGATCCATCAGCCTGTTCATCCCACAGCCCCTGCTGCTCATGACCAGCCACTCTGCCCAGAGCAGGCAGCCAGCTGGTCACCGCTGGCATTGCCCGTGGTTTTGAACTGGGAACTGTCAATCACCATCAAGCTTCAGGTATTTTCCAGTGTGAAGGGCATCACATAGTGCCCTCCAGACTCTGGTTCCAGGTCAATCCAACGGTAGGTTTGGGGTTTAGATCAACAGGGTGTCTCCAGCCTGCTGTGGGGGCTTGTGGCCTCCTCCAACCTTCAGCACAGTAAAAAAAAAGTCTGATAAGGTCACAGTGAAAAACCCTGTGCTAAGCCTTCTTTAGACTCTCTTACCTCATAATTTTGATTGTGAAATGCTATTTAGGAAGATCAAGATGGATCAAAAGCAGGACATTCTTTTCAGCATTTGTTTTGAGTTTTCACTTTCATCTCCTGCTAACTTTTACCTGCCCAGAGCAAATCATTTTGCTGACAGCTGCCATCCCCAAGTGCCATTTTCTGAGTATCACCTGCATGAAGCCTCAGGTGCTTGCTAAGGAAAATTCGTTTTTTATATTCTTTGCAAAACCAGGGAAGGTCTTGCTTTCTCAGTTGGGCAGTGAGATAGTTCGCTGCTCAAACCTACTCTGTGTGGCATCACTGATGTGTTTTTGACTCAAAGAAATCTGTTTATTGTCTGCTCTTAAATAAAGGGTGAGCAGCTCTGTGAGCAACACAACAGCACAGGAAACACAAACAGCCTGTTACTCAAACACCATTTCTGAAGGGATTGTGTTCTGCTTTTCAGAGAAGATTAAGAGCTCAATTACAGTAGAGAAAGAGTCTTTCATTAAATCATACATAGAACATAATAAAGACAAATTATAAAGCTCTTCAGAAGCAAATCTATGTCAGACTGCTGGCTAAGGAGGCCCTTCATGGGGAGCATCAGCTGTTTCTCCTGCCCCTCTGAAGAAATGAGTCCCACACACCTCATCGAACCAGATTTTTGAGGAAAGCACATAGCCAGATACCTGTGGGGCATCCAATTCTTTGAATGCATCTCTTTCAGTGACTGAGATGACCAATACAAGCAACCATTCTCTCCTGTCTGTAGTGAGTGGGGTGAAGCCTTGGGTGAGTACTGATTTTTACTAATTTGCAGTTTAGAAACACAATGGTATGTTCAGCTAACTCAAGAAAAGCCCAGTAGCTCAGTGTTGTCTCAGTCCCAGATTGGTAACAGATCAGCTGTAGAACTTAAAGAATTTTTAGGCATGAATCAGCTACCTAAAGCCAGACACCATCCCTTACAAAACCTCAGCTGTTTCATTCCAGCAGTCCTGCCATACTCTCCTGTCTGCAAAGGCTTCCATCAAGCAAATCTTCAGAAAATAAAAGAAAAGCTGCTGTGTGCAAAACCCAGGCACCCAAACCACAGGGGGAAATACCCACTGGCCTCTCTGGTTTTACAGGTGGCTGCAGACATGGGAACCTGAAGGACTGGGTGTTTTTTGGCCCTCAAGCATTTCAAGGCACTTCATGTCAGAGCTCAAAGGGGACAGTAAGGAGTTATGGGGCTGTCCAGAATCCTGAACCTGGGAAAGGTGAGTCCAAGTTTAGTCACAGGTTTGTCACTGCTTGATTTTGTTCTGTTGTTATTCTGTTCTCCTGAAATATATTGTGGTTAATTAAAGGCAGTTAGCTAATTGGATTGTAAGCAGGTGCTGGAAGGAAAAAAATCACCTTTCCCCTTTGAAATCCCAGGGATTCATTGAAATTCCCTTTGAAAAGACATCCCAAAAGCTCATAGTCTGTTGATGAAAACAGTCACCTGAAAGGGAAAAAAAAGCAACATTTTTCAGATTTCAGGCAACTGCACCCCCAGCAAGCATTAGCATTGTCATTCCCACACCAGAAAACTCTTCAAAGGCTCAAAAACCTTTGTTAAGAAGCAGCGCCAGAGTGAACAAAGTTGAAAAATGATCCATGAAAGACTAAAATTTCCACCAAGGGCAGGATGAGATGAGTAGGAGAGCATGTCTGGGGCTCTCCAAAAGCCAGACCTCAGAGCAGAGGTCTGAGTATCCAGAAAAGGATCAAGCCATGTGAGAGAGCTCAGAAAGCAAGAGTGCTTGTAACAAAGCAGCAGCACGTACACAGAGGGAGGAAGGGAAAATACAGCTGAATAAATCCTAATACTCTCCTTCAGACTGACCTGATGGCACAGAGCAGTGAGTCACAGACACCTCGCTCCAAACGTGGGTGGCAGAACTGAAAAGTCCACTGATAAGCAACAGAAATAATTAAGAGCATATAAAAGTGAGAGTTGGGATTAGGACCTGCAGAAGAAAGAACTTAAAAAGGCTAAACATCATGTAATATTGTGCATAATGAGGAGAAAATAGATGTTGCTACTCGTTATGTATCAAAATAATCAGAGAATAATTTGGGGTTGTAAGGGACCTTTAAAGGTCATCTGGAATAACATTCAAAAGAAATAAAAGAATAATATATTAACAGCCAGAAAAACTTATATTGAAATTAGATTAGAGTCAAAACATCAACATCTTATCTTTGATTTAAAGGTTTATCAACAGCCAATGCTGTGTGGCACTAAGGGAAACACTAAACCAAAATCCTTCCACTCTGATTTTCCCAGGCTTTGCTATCAGGTATCTCCCTGCTCCTGCTGAGACATTGGACAACATGATGTGACTCCAACATGGCAGCATGACATGTGAAACACTCCCTCAGAAAAGGGCATCTCTTTACAAAATAAGGAAGTTTTTACCTGCTCAATAAACTTCTCTGCAAAGCACTGGGTGCAGGACAATTGGGGACAGAAAAGGGATGTCTCTGTGGAGCAGAGGGCTGGGTTAAATTCTCCTTAGGTCATTAACTGCTGGTTTCATTAGGCTGCCTACAGACAAATCATAATTGCTTAGTGGTTACTGCATGGTGAATAGCCATTTCAGTTTATTAATGTTCTCACAGCTGCAAACCTGCCAGTGAAATTATTTTTAAAATGCCTTGTGAAGTTTGTCCCTTGTCAAACAACACATCAGGTTGATAGACCAGTGTGTGAAATTAACTCCCCTATAAAATGGAGTTTTAATGGAATGTAATAGCACTTGAAATGTTTTGCACTGAGAAATCGTCCCCAAAATCCAGTAGGAACTTGCTCCACTGGAGCTCTTAAAATCTTGTGGAAGCTGTAACTTTGGTGTTTATTTTACAGCAGCATTTACAGCTCAAGAGTCAATACTAGGGCCATAAAATCCTGCTCAAGCCCTGAGCTTTCTCAAACCACAGGTAAACTTGTATCTGGAGCCCAGGACTACTAAATTCCCAGGAGCAGAGGTCTGTTATAGAGCTTAGTTTGCAACGAAGGGAGATCTTTTGCTTAATTTAGTTAAATATTCCCCCTAAACCAGCACAAATTATAATTGTTCCACTGTAACTCATGGCTTGTCCACTAATTTACTCTTCCTATGTGTCCAAGGGCAAGTAACCTTAGCCCTAAGCACCATCCTTACTCCTACAACAGTTGTCTCCCACTAAAATTGTTACTCTGCAGACACAATAAAGTTTACCTGAATGAGAGCTTTATCCCCTTCCTGCCACAGTTAATGGGGAAGATATTTCAGTTTATTCAATGCAGCTTTTATTTCAGGAAAAGGGTTTTGCTTATATTAGAATAAAAGTTCTGCCATAATCAGTACTTCTTTTTTCCCCCCAACCATTCACTAGAAGACCTCACTCACTTAAGAGCTTTTTATATAATTTCCAATATTCGCGACATGGCCAATTATTAAAAGAGCCTTGAACCTGCAGTGCAGTTAATGACCATCTCTGGTGTATGTTTTACATGTTTTTTCCTTCCACATGAGGTAACCAGGTGCCCTCCCCTTTTGTATCTCCTGTTTAATCCCTTTCCTATCATTTTCCATAGCACAGCACACAATGTTTCCACAGCACCTCCCCTGCACCAGCCACTATTTCATGATTCACCCATAAAATCCAAGCCCCAACCTCTACATTTCCACCTCTTCATCTTCCCATCCTCTGAGGAGAGTCGAGGGCAGCCAGATGCAAATGAGATATTTGAGGCTGAGGCGTGACGAGGTGGTGATTGCTTGATGAGTGCAGGAGGAGCAAAGGTCTTGGCTGTACCTCATTTATTAAATCACCCTCAGTTGCCCAAGGAAAATGAAGGCTAGAGCAGTGGCGCTTCTCTGAGCAGCTTCCCCACGTCATTGTTCTTGACATGAACACAAAGACAGGCAGGTTACACATATTCTCTTACTCTGAGTCCTGCTGTGAGAAAAAACACTAATCAAGAACTTTCATCACATGAGCTCAGGATTCTCAGCTCTCTTACAAAGGGGCAAGATTTGGCAGGCAAAGAATAGCCTCAATCTCTCCAAAATCTCAGTAAAAACATTTTCTCCTGTGCAAACCGAATCTTCTCCAGCTGTTGGGTTCAAAAGCCCCAGAGTGCCCAAGGGTATACACAATCACAGAAGGAAAAGCTCTGCTGAATTGAGCTGGGAATTCACCAGGTCCCTTCTCATGGCAGACACACTGGGCTGCTCTTTCACTGCCTTGTGAAAATCAGAGACAGATTTCTATTAAATATCTGCATTTTTCTAGGAAAGGAATACAGTGAACCTTCTTGTTTGCATCCAACTTTCCAGAATCATCACAAGCTCTTCAGGAAAGGCTGCCACCCACTTATTTTTCCCCACTTGGTGGAACGTTTTCATTCTGTTGTTGTTCTTGTTTGGAGCAGTATATTTATATACATGGCTGAGGGTGCTTAAAATGGTTCAAAATTATCAGGGTGCAAGGGGTGGAAAACTCTGCTGCTGCACATCCAGTGTTTCTATTGCTGGAAGCCTTAAATTCCACCTCTCTGGTGGGATGAAATAGATGCTGCTAATCCTAAATAGATGCTACTAATTTCTAAAGTTTTGTGCATCAAGCTGACACTAATTTAAGACTAAAAAAAAAAAGCCAATTTAATCACGTCTCTGCTCTTTTCCATTTTCTCTGTTCCACAATCTATGACAAAAGATGGGAGAGAAAGATTGTTTGGGGAACAATGTTTTCAAAACTCTAAAAATAATATAAAAACTGCTCTGCCACACTCTGGGCTTTTATAGCCTCAAAAAGCACTGGCTGTCTTTGCTCACAGAGTCACAGCAGTTGTGGTGGGACTTCTATCCGAGGTACCAACCCAGAGACCACACCTGGTGTCTGTACACAGGAGGTTCCTGTGACAGCTCCCACGGGACAGTCATTTATTGTTCTCCTGTGAATAATTACAGCACTTCTGTGTGGCAAAGTAAACATGAGCCTGTTTTAATGGCCCTTGAAATTGGATGTGAGAAAAGAGAGACAAAACCAGAGGTCAGCTGAACTCGTGATCTCTGAATGAGTCTTCGCATTCCTCCCAGGAAGATGAATGGGATTCACTGTTTTGCCAGGGAAGCTGCATCAGCTGGGAATTTGATTTAGAAAATGTGCTTTCTGTTCTTTGCTAAGCCAAAATTCTTACACATTTCTTGTATATCCTTCTCAGATAAGGGCCATGTTCAACTTAGTGACAGTGAAATAAAATGACAATCCAGGCATGTGTTTTTCTATACAAAATATCGTCCACACACAGGATTGATTGCTAAAAAGCACACAGGAGTAAGCAAGAAACCCAAATGCATCACCTTACATAAAGTCATATGTGTTGAATGTCAAAAAATCTTGCAGGGATACTGGAAACCTCCTGTGAAGACCCAGCTCAGGAAGAGCCTGAGGTATTTTGTGGTTCTGAGGGTTAAGATGCTCAGTAGGCAGGAGGATTGAGCCTGAATCCAGCTCTGGAAATACCAGCAGATCAACAGAGAGCGATGGGAATGATTTCTATTGTATTGAGAAGGGGTAAAGTCATGCAAGGGTCTGTCAGCAGGAGCAACCAGCAGCCTGGAGGGTGGGGAACGCTGAATCCATACCCCCAAAGGCCCATCCTTCACCTTAACGTGGAGCTGCCACAGCTGCCATGTGTCACCTTTTATGTCTCCTGTTGAGTATATTTTTGAGCAGCTCTTACATGAGGCTTTTCATGGTGATCCTGTGGGAAACAGCCATTCACCTGCTGTGATATCTGCTAATAACTAACACCAACACCTCATTCCCTTTGGGTTTGTTTGGGGTTTTTTGTTTGGGTATTTTTATGGTTTTGTTTGTTTGGAGGTTTGTTTTGGTTTTGGTTTTGTTCTGTAAATGTGTGTGACGTTGACACAGCCAAACTGAAAGAAATGTAAACCAGGCATTACTTACCAGAAATTATTTCTGATTGGGTTTAACTGCGTTAGACCATCAATGTATTTGCAGGTTTTGCTCCACACCATCAGCCTGCCTGGGCTCTGTGTGCTCAGCATTTCACAAAGGGAGAAGACAAGGGGCACTGCACCTTTCAAACAGCAAAACCCGTGTCAGCATGACAGAAAAGCAGAAAAAAATTAAGACAATATTCATCAGTTAGAGCAGAGCAAGCATCCCAGCGTCTGTCCCTCCACTGCTTTATTTTTTTGCATTTAGAGACAAACCTGGATCTAACACTACCATCTCTCCTTTCAGTTCCTGATGCTATTTGCCACCCTCCAGCTTTGATTCCCACTGATCTAACTCATTGCTGTTCATGTGGAGCAGACAGGAAAGGCATTACCAGGTTCTACATGGACTCAAATTCCCTTTGGAGACCCCCCCCCCGTGACCAGACTCTGGTACAAGCATAACATGACTTTATCCTCCTAGTTGAAGGTGTGATGTTAATTGGCAAAAAATATGTCCTTTGGACTTTCTATAGCAGGAAATGTCAGTGCTCATGATGCTTGTTCTGCAGTCCCTGCTCAGGCACCAAAACATCTGAACCACCCCCAGAACATCTTTAATTAGCACCTACCTGCTGCGAGTTACCTGGGAAAAACCAACCCCATACCACTGGTACTCTGGGGCAGAGCTGACACCAAAGAGACAGTACTTTAATGCCAAGGAGAGAGGTTTTTAAAATACTGCATTCATTTTCCAAGAGCAATAAACCTGATGAAGGCTTTCAGTCTCTTCACCTGCCATGGATGTGTATTGCCAAGGTTGCTCCTGGGTTATGACTGATTTTTATTAAACAGTTTGGGACTCTAATATTGCTCCTGGTTAAGGTGCAGAGATGATATTTCAGAGCCAGATGAGCTCAGCACGGCTCCTGTGACAGGCAGAATTTCCAAATCCAGGCATTCAGGCCATGCAAACTGATACTTTTTCATCCCAGTGCAAAGATAATTATGAGCACGTCATCAATGTACCACACGCTTCTCAGAGCTCTCCCTTCTGCCCAGCCCCTACAAGTCCCTTCACAGAATTTTCTCCCAGGCAGTTATTGAGAGCATCCAGTAACATGTGGAATTCCATCCTGGTTTTCCTTCATTTTTTCCTCCAGACACAGTGTGTGGGCACTGCCTGACATGCTGACAGCAGCAGCATTAATGTGTCACCTCATTGACACTGAGGTGTCCTGTCAACACATCAAAAACGGGGAACAAACGATTTGCACTGAGTCCCACAGAGTCCCAGGGGGACCTTGTGTGGCTGCAGCTCCAGCACCAGCCCTGGTGACACCCAGCCAGGGTCACCTAAGGCATGAGGTGGCCCAAGCTCCATGAGGCTTCCACATGCAATGTAGCCACCCCCCAGCATGGAGCTGGAGCAGCTGGGGCCATCCTGAGGGAAACAGCAGCAATGTGAAGCTCTGTTGGAGTTCAGCAGGACTTGTGTCTTTTATATGGTTTTATCTACTTTTTAGCAAACCATTAAACTGGCAAACAAAAACCTTATTGGAAAATATGTGAATAATAATTAGCTCTTGGTGAGACAAATGTGTAAATTTAAAAAAAAATGTTTAAAATGAGCAGCTGACCCAATTGTCTTCTCTTGGTTTATGATCCAGAGGATTCTGCAGCACCAAGTGGCAATAGCAGGGACCCCCTCAGGACCCTGGGGCAGGCCCCAGGGTATTGCCTGCCTCCAGCAGAAGGATGGCAGGATCCAAGACAGGCAATATTTCCCCTAAGAAGAAAAATTTGTGCCAAAAATTTCGAGTAACTTCATCTGCAGAAAACAGCCAAACTCACTCTGAAATAATACACAGGGTGAGCTGAAAACAGCCCAAATATTTTAACCCATTGAATGTTTAGACATTCCAAGTACTTTCCAAGAGGAAGGGTGCATTAGAGATGAAAGAAGGTGAGAAGTCTTTCAATACCCCGGCTCAGGAGATGCTTGTCCATGTTGGCAGCATTTCAGCCTCGTGCCAAGCTGGGAACATTTGCTCCAGGTCACCTTTGGACACGGGGTGGGGCCAGACCATGTTGTTCCTGGGGCTCAGTTCACCACCTGGGATAACATTTTCACATCCCACTGCCATTTACGTAGGAATTTCAGGAGACACACACAAGGAGCCATCCATTCACAAGGAAAAGCACTCACCTGCACAGCCCAAATCCCCAGGATGCTGCAAACTGCAGGAACCCACAGTCTGCATTTACACTTGGGCCTGTGTGCCATATTTTTCACCCTCTCTGAAGTTCCCCCAGCTCAAATTCCCAAAATAGTTAAAAGCAGCATTAGGAGCAGGGATGGACAATGTGAACAATTCCAAGACTCCACAAAATTTCTCTTTTCAGGGCTGACATTTCCAACGAAGGAGGGAGGAAAAGCCTGCATGAAAGAGGTGTGAAATCAAAGCAACAATCAAATTTAGGTATAATGAGAGAAGCTGGAGAGGTTTTCAATGTTCAGAACAAGATTAGCAGCTCCAGACACAGGAGGAACATGGCATTTTCCACACTGTAACAACTCTGTGATGCAAACTGCATCTCAAATCCTTCTCCCCAGCTCTGGGGCCCATTCAGCTGCCAACGTGGTGCTGAATTTTTAAAGCAAAGTGCAGGCTGTTTGAAGGGATGGTTTGCAAATAAAAATCAGAGAGGACAGCTTGGAGGCACCAGGCGGAGCAAAGACCAGCAGAGGCTGGCCCTGGGGTGCAGCACAGCCACCCACCACATTCCTGAAACTCTGAGAAATTAAAGAATTTGCCACTTGTTTTTCTCCCACAGGAGATCCAGAAAGTGTTTTATGGAACCTCTGTCTCCTCCAGGCTGTATCAGCATGCAGGAGAGCACAAGGATGAAGGTTACACCATCTTCTGCTGCTGCTGCTTCCAGCTCCTGCCTCAAATCTCTCCAAAACATGTCACTACTGAACCTTCCCAGAGCCCCAGATTCACTTTGTTCTTGCAGGATTTCAGTGCTGAGGAGCACGAAGGGATTTCAAGGTGCCTGCAGAGACCAGAGATGCAATTGCTGCCTGAGGTGCATTTCACTGCCCAAGTTAGTGTCTCTAAAGCCATTAAAATCAACCCCTTTGATGGCAGCAAGCCAACAGCAGAGCCTGTAAATGGTTGGAAATGGCATTTTTAATATTTCTCTCCCAGTCTCCCATTTCATGTTGCCATTGCACAGGCCTATCCCATCACTCAGCAGCTGCAGCAGGTCTCGGCAATCAGCTTCAGATGGATTTGTAGTGCTGAGCAAATATGAAGCAATTTTACTCAGTCCCCAGTGAAAGAGATTTCAGCTAAATCAGATAACCTCTGTGTTCTGAGGCTGGCCAGGCACTAACTGCTTCCAAAACCCCAAGACTCGTGTGTCAAACTGCTGTCATTTCATCATGAAGTGGTGCTGATGGTGTCACCCAAATGCTGTTTCTGGGGGAGAAGTGGCTGTGCCCCAAGGTACAGCTCCTGCAGCAAGGGGGGGCCACAGCAGGACCAGCTCCAGACCAGCATCCCTTTCCTCTGGCAAATAATTCCTCAGCAAACTGCAAACCCTTCCTTTTCTCTCCAGAAAATGAGCAATTCAATGCTCCAGCCCTGCCTCCAAAGAGGATGGAGACACACCAGCAAAAGAAGTGGTTATTAAGTCCTGAGTAGGATTGGAATAACAAGGATCTCTCTGCATTTACTGTCCATCACATCCAACCCATCTACAGCCCAGGGGACAGCGATGGCCCAGCAGAACAGCTGATGTCAGGACATTTAACATGCCTGCTCCTTCTGCTGTCCTCTATCCATGTCTGCTGGGCTAGAAGAGACATTTGTAGAAGGAAAGAAATGACAACAAACAGCTCAGCTCTCGGTCCTGTGGCATAATAAGCAATAAATGAGTTCCTTTGCTCCTCTTACCCATCACTGCTGCAGGGTGACCCCCGAGTGACAAACGCCCACTGAGAAGGGAAAAGCATCCATTCATTCCTGAGCCCAGTAAGTCGCTTACTGAGAAGAAATTGGAGGGCAAAGGTTTACAGCCTCATCAGGATGATGGGCAATGCCTCATCCTCCATCACTCTGTGCCGGGGAAGGAGTAATGGGCAGAGTAGGTGTTGTTTGTTTAAATAAGTAACAATAAGGTCACGAAGCAGGAATGAAAATTTTTATAGAAAACTGTTAACTGGGAAATCCCAAACATCATATGTTGTAAAAGTAACTTCTAAATTTTGGAAGGTTAAATTTCTTTGATTTTTTGTACAAGATTGGTCTGCCTGAAAATAATTGAGATCCATAGAATTACATTTCCAAGCATTAAATTGAAGCCAGCCACAAAGACCACAAGAGGCAGGAGAAGAAATCAAAACAATAGAGATTTTTAAGAGGATGGAAATTGAAGGCTGAGTTTTTCCCATTATAAAATGTTCCATAAATTATCACCTTGCCTTCATTAGTGTGGCCATCAGTGAATACCGTGGGTAGAAGCAGAAAAAGTCTGAGATGTCTGAATGAAAGGACAGCAAAATGAAAAGAGCTGCCTTAAAACAGCAAGATAGGATGGACAGCAGGAATGGCTGAAGCCAAGAGAGACAAGTCCATGAACTCTTTATGCTACAAAGATTTCTGACAAACCCCCCAGTAATCCAAAAGCAAAGTTTTGTCTGGCAGAGCTGACAGTAACCCTGTGCATGTAATTCAGTCCTTGACAGCAAATGAAGATTGGCTTGGAGCTCCACTGGTCCACTACTGCTTTTTTTTTTCAACCAGAAAATGCAATTACATCAACTCTTTGGGAAAGAGTTACTACTTTGAGTGGTTCATGGCAAAGAGTTTGTTCATGTACCCACTCCTAATCAGTCACCAAGAGAAATATTGTCTCAGAAGATCTTTTCAAAATTTTGGAGGGTTTTTTTTAGATAAATAACTTGGTTATTTTGTTCCAAATGATAAAGGAATTCAATTTGGCTCTGTTAGCTTTAAAAAAAGCATTTCTTCCCAGTTATCAAAGAGATGAACAAAATGCTCTATTGCAGAAAAATGAAGGGAGGAAGAAGGTGCTTTCCCCTTGAGATGCACAATACCAAAAGGCAGCAAAACCCATCCAATTTCCAATTCTTGTAGTTTAAGGAAAAATTCTGAGGATCACAGCTGTGGGAAAGACAGAGTGGGAGGAACAAGGGATCTGCTGGGGTTTTTTGGGGGGGATGGGGGAGAGATTGGAGAAATACCACCGTGTTCAGGCAGAACCAGTGAGAACTCCAGACTCCATTGCTCAGAGAAGAAACCCATCGATTTAACCCAAATACCATTTAAATCCAAGCGAGACAGAGGCTGGAGCATTTTCCCAAGCTCTGCTAAGCCACCAGGGACAACTCAAATGGCCCTGTAGGACCAGGGCAGCAGGTCCCTGGCACGGGGCAGGGATGGTCCCCTGGGAAGGTCCCTGCATCCCCCATGGGGTTTGCAAGGTCTGCTTCTACAGCCCCCAACATCCAAAAAGCTCCACCTCAAAAGTCTTCAGTTTGGGATTTCACGTCTCCATCTGTCTGTTGTCACTTGGCAGCTGCTCCACGTCAACACCCATCTGACTGCACAAAGTTTCTCCTCATTTCCAGCCTAAACACCAAGCTATTTCCATTCATTCTTCTGCAAATACTGCGAGTTTGTACCCAATTTTCTCTTCCTCTCCCTGGTGTGCATTCGTACAAATAAGGTGCCAAAGCCACAGGCATTTGTTTAAATTATGCCATTTCTCCATATTATTTTCTTTTCAGATGGTTGCATGGATTTGGCACCGACTCAGCACTCAGAGCCTCGACACCACAAAGTCCAGTTTTTCTGATGACCTCCCAAGGCTTTGAATCGAGCCCCTAAAGAAAACACAGCAAAGAAATTCCAAACAAAGCCGCTAGAAAAGGTAATAAAATGCCACATGCCTGTGTTGCTGCAGGGAAGGATCAGCTTCCCTGTTTAGTGCTGCTTATTAAATCATTACAAACAATTAAAGGAGCACCAGGAAACAGAGCAACAATTGACAGCCAGGACAATCCAAACCTACTTATCAGCCCATCCCCTGGACTCGCCTGAATGCTCCAGAGAGATAGGAAAGCCAACTGTTTTCGAAGAACCGGCTGTGCAATGGAAATGTTAATGACAGGCGCAATCAGCCTCAACAAAAGAGCCTCTCGGCAGGGGAAGGAGCAGGAGAGACCCAGCCGACAGGGACGGGGAGATGCTTCCCAGCCGATAGGGACGGGAGATGCTCTGTGACCGATAGGGATGCAGCTCAACTGATGCTCACTCACTATTTGAGTTGCTTTTATCTTGACAACGCATCTCACACACCATAATTGTGTTTTCCCTCCCTGCAGTCACATGAAAAAGATCCACTGATTTCTCATCTTTTTCTCATCTCTCTCTACCTGAAATCACTCTTCCCTTACATAATGGACAAAACAGACCTTGTTTTCAGGCTGGAAACAAGTCTGTAAACTCTTCATCCAGTTTAACACAATCTCCCATTACTGAGGTGCCCCAGGGCAGCAAAGAAGGAAAAAACTGAGAACAAAGGTAAGAACATCAGTCATGAGTTTATGATAGGCAACATCATATTCTGCTTCTCTCATGGATATTTTTCTTTTCAGCCCAGAAAATTCCCTGTCCTTTACAGGGCTGTGCAAGGATGCTGTCCTGCCAAGCAGGAGAACTGCAGAGCTGCATGGGGAAAACAGGGCAGATACTAATACAGCCCAAAAGCTCTGCTCACCTCAGATCCTGGTCAGATAACAGGGAGATTCACTCTCCACATTGAAAAGCACCTCTATTCCTCCACAGCCTCGCCGCTGAGCATGATGTGATTCTGCTGAGCCAATAAACCCACAAGAGAGTGGGCACTGCCAACTCCTGATTGCAGAGTAAGGAGTTCGTCACATCCTCCTTGTAAATTAGAATGTTTTGGAGATGGACAATTGATTGCCAAGTAACCTGCAGAGACACACAACTACTCTGCAGATTTCTAGGACTCACTGAACAACACAAAAACGTTATTGATGCAGTTGGGGAGTGTTTCTGTACAGCATGTGCTCCTGCACCTCCTGACATCCCAGCCAGGGAAACAATTTACTGAACATTTACCAGAAGAAAGCAATTCTTATTACCAAAAAGAAAAACAAAACAAAAACCCCCAAAAGTTCTTCCTGTCGAAGAGCCTTGGTAAGAGTTTGCAGAATTTGGTAAAACCAGACCATTTACAAGGAAATAATTTTCCTCTCATTTCAAGTGGAATTGAGAAGCAGGTGGCGATGGAGAGGGTGCAGAGCCCAAGTGTGCCTTCTTAGTGATAAAATGACACTGGTATTACCGAGGATCACTGGTATTAGAAGTGAAAAATTTCAGTCCTAACTCAGCCCTCCAACACAAAACACCTTCTCTTGCTTGGTCAGTGCTCATCTCAAATCACTCACCTGGCAGGAGGCCCTGCATGGCCCCAGGAGTTCTGTGCTTTGGAAATTACTCCCTAGAGAAAACACAGAGATATATTTTTTCTCTCTTTTTGCTCCTCCTCCACAAGAATCTGAAACTTCTCCATAGTGTGGTTGTCTGCAAATAGATTTGCATCAATAGGACTTCTGATGGGAACCTTATTTACCCGGCAAGCTGTGAAAGCCCCAGTCAGTGACCTGGCAGCTTCAGTCCCCAGGGAGTTATGTTTTGGGGCTTCACTTTGGGGTCCAAATTAGATGTAACTGACTGTTGCTGCTCTTTAGGCTGGTTCTGGTTCCCACACTGAATCCAGTTCCCCTCTCATGCTCAGAGCCAAACGTCCCCACTATGTCTATGACCATGGGGTGCAGATGAGCAGAAAGCCAGACATAAACGTTACCTTGCAGTAATCCCTTCCCTTTTCCTTTTACCATTTGCTTTTATAATTATTTTTATGAGTTCTACAGCACACCATTTTCTGTTCAGTTCACCTTGTTTATCCAACTTATATTTTCTCCATCACACTGACATATCCAACAAGGCTCACGCTCTTAAAGCTGAATTTTCATTAGCTCATATTTGGCCACAAGAATTACGCTGACCTATTTAAGTAGGCCAGGCTGGTATTAATGGCAAAAGGGAGCTGTAATAAGTGATTGCAGCCCAAAGCCATGGAGTCAAGTCTCACTAAACTCAAAACAAACCACCTGCTTCTCCCCTTTTTCTTTAGAATAATTGATGGTGTCATAAACCTTGTACTCCACAATGTTTGTTGGCCTGTAGAGTGTTGGAGAAAGGTGCTGTATAATTACATTGGAAAACGGTGTGGCAGAAGACAGGTATCATGTGTTTTGTTGGTTTTGTGCTTTTTTACAATGAACATTGTACAAAATATTAGAACATTTTTCTAAAACATGATACTAAGGTGTAGATGAGTCATTTCACTGTCATAACACAGGAGGAAAGGGAAACCAGAGCGAAAAAAAGCAGCAAAATTATTCAGCAGCAATTTGCACTCCATAACCCTCCACTGATTAGGCTTTTAGGCCAGAGGAGCTCTGCTACTTAAGCAGAGAGGCAACACATTAAGCTGTTGCTTAGAGATATTGGAATATATTGCACAGAGCCTGCTCCCTGTCGAGCAGCCCTGAAGGCTCCGGGCTGGTTTTCCTGGGATACATTATAGCCCTGTCGCAATGCTGTTGTTTGTAAATACTCAAAGCTTTTGTCAAAGCAGGTCAAGCAATGACAGAAAAGGTGACTTTTCGGAAATGACAGTTCAGATGGCATTTAAAAAGTCAAAGTGACAACTCGTTATCACCTGGAAGTGGCAGATACCAAGGGCTCTCAGGAGCTGTGTAACAACCAGATTAAAAGCAGTTTAATAATGTATATTCCTGCATGGAATGCCGATGGACTGCAGCACCACATGGCATGTGTGCCCTCACAGCCTCATCTGCCAGCAGCACAGCACTAGAAAGGACAGGGACCCAGGCAAGAGCAGCTCTCTACCTGCTGACTCACATCCGTTTCTGATCCACCCAATTTGTGCAACAAACATATTTTTATTTCTATTTTACTTCCACCCTTTTAAACTAAGATTCTTCCTCATGTCTTGCTTGTTACCTCCAAAATCCAACCACTATGCTGAAGAACCCTTTTGTAGACACATCTGATAAAGGCAACCAGCAGGGAAACAGATCAGTTAGTCTGAGTGCTCATTGGGAGTTTCCAGAGTTAACAGCCCTCCAAGAGCGCCACAAAAGGGAGCAATTAGCTGTACCCTGGAGTACTGCAGCACAAGGTCCCATCACATACGATCCTTTTGCCTCACAGGCACAGGTCCCACAGTCAGATTACACAGAAGTTGTGACTCACACGGGCTGAGAGGAGAAGCCCGAGACAGGAAACAACAACGTCTCCAAGCCCAGAAGACAAATTGATCCACAGATTGATCCAGCAGATTAACTTCCCCGCTTCCAGAGAGCTAAGCAGAATGAGGCAGTAGCATCTCTACCACAGTCGAGGCCATGGCAGGACACACCCTGGGACAGTTTTTGCTCGTGGCAGCACCAACACAACAAGGGGAGCCCCAGGCCACTGCCCCGAGCCCCAAACACCTCAAAAATGAGGTGAGCAGCATTGAAAAAGGGGGCAGTCCCCTTCCAGGAACCTTCCTTTCCCAAAGGGCTCTTCTTTGGACAAACTGGACTGGCTCAAAGCAGCAAACCAACCCGAAGCACAGACTCATTTCAGCCCTGGGGAAAAGCAGGAAAAAATGCTGGACAATAAATCATCCTGGAATGGAAGCATTCTCTCTGGAACAAGGCTGTTTGAAGCCAGACCAACAGGGGGGCGAGGAGGAGATGAAGGTGTTTAAAGCAGTGTTCTGTCTGCACTCTGAATTCTCACAGAGACATATTAATTGCAGCAAGGCTGGTGCTGTGTCCTTGCTCACACGGTCACGGGTACACTGCAGGAGCTCTATTAATTAACACATCTGAGAGCGTGGGCTCCTGCTGGGAGCCAGGCAGCCTCTTGCCATGCCACTTGCCCTCCATGGCCGGGTGAAACCTCTGGGTGGCCCCAGCCACCACCACAGGGCTGGGGGATGTTTGGGAGAAGGGTCAGGGTCTCCAAAAGCAGCTGGGGATGAGAATGGCCCCGTTGCTGGGGCAGTCTCCTTCCTGGCTTGCAGAGAGCAATCTGCTTCAGCCACCCACCCACCTCCCGGTGCTGCAGTTTTTATTCCCCATCACATTTAGTCTGAGGAAATTGCTAACATGGCATTTGTCTCGATTGCTCCCCTGCAGAGACAGATGGGGCAGTTATTGATATGTACTTTCCCTGACAAAAACAGGCCATTTCTAAGACTCATTACTACGATTTTCCTTAAATCACCTCCAGTACCACTTTGCTGTCACTGCAGCTCACAGCATGTTGGATGTGTCACCAGCCCCTGGATCCATGACAATTATTAGCATTCAAAGGTTCTTTATTTTCCCACAATTCACCAGTTCACTGATGGAGACATCTGCCTTACACTCATCCCCCAGAAAAATCCACATCTAACCCCTTGCCTAGACCCCAGGCACCAAGGTGGGCACCATCACCTGTCTAAGCCAGCCTGGCTCCATATAGCTGGGAAGGGTTAGGAAGCAGCAGGATGTGACCCAGCTTGTGGCAAAGGGGGAAGCACCCAGCACAGGGGTGGAATAAGCTCAGGTTTCCCCTTTTCAGTTCACCCCAACACCCACCAACTGCTCCTGTGCTGAGTGAGCACCACACCAAGGAACAGGTGGTTCCTGGGGATGCAGTGGCAAAGTTCTTTATGTCTTCAAGCTTTCATCAGAGTAGCTCAAGGAGAGCCAGTTCCAAGGACGAGGTTAGAGCACAGTTAATGTTCTCTTACAAGTAACCTGATTAGGCACACTGGCTTTCCTTGACAGAAGCCATTGCAGGGCATTTGTCATAATCAGTTCTGGATATTTTCACAGATCCTGTTCTGACAGGACAAGGGAGAATGATTTAAACAGAAGGAGTGCAGGTCTGAGTTAAATATGAGAAGGGAGTTTTTACAATGAGGATGGTGAGGCATTGGCACAGGTCACCAGGAGAGGCGGTAGATGCCCCATCCCTGGTAACATTCAAGGTCAAGCTGGATGGGGTTCTGAGCAATCAAGCTGATGATGTCTCTGGACATTGCTGGGTGGTTGGACTAGATTATCTTTAAAGGTCCCTTTCAACCCAAACTATTCCTTGATTCTATTATTAACCTTCAGTGGTTTTGAAAAGCCTGAACACCTCATACAAATAAATCACCCTAATAACCAGTGACTGCAAGACAGTCAGACGAGAACATTTTGTTTTGGTAAACAGAGTATTGATTGTGTATCTGTGTCCTTGAGATGAACTTGACTCTTTGACAGCAGCAGAAGCCCAACAAAACAGGTTCTCCATAACTCCAAAATGGTGGATTGCCTTTGTCTGGAGTGAGCAGCATGACAGCTTCATGAAGGCAATAAAGCACCACTGATTAAGCTTTGGCAGGGATTTCCCCCTCCCTAAAATGCTGCCTTTTCTTTGTTTGCACAGTTGACTTGAGCTGCACAGTGTGAGTGTGGCTTTCAAGAGGCAAAGTTCATCTCCATGGCATGGATTTGCCAGGAACAGAAACTTTGTTCCTGTTGCACATGCTGGTGTTGGAGCTGCTGGCACAAGAGTAGATCCAAGCAGCAATGAGGGAAAACACAGCTCATGTCCTTCATAACAGCATCTTCAAACCATTGCTTGATTTTCAGGGCTTTGTGCCACCATTACGTTTATAACTGAGTGGAAGGGATGCCGAGTCAGAGAAAACACAATGAACGAAACATCGTCCCAGTCTTCCCTCCAAGCACTCCCCATCACACTAACACACACGATGTGCCTCCTCCATGCACAGCTACTGGCTCTGGTAGGACCCAGAGCCACACAGGGGGAAATACTTTCTCTGTTGGTGGAAGAGCTCCCTGTTGCAAAGCACTTTTCTACATGAATTTTGATCTGTTGCTCCAAAGCGAGTTTTACTGAAGAACTATGCAAGGAGCACAGCTCAGAAAGCAGGTGCTGGTAATTTGTTTGGGGCATATAAGAAGCAAAAGCCCCTCTACTCACACCAGGCAATGAGATTAAATTAGTCTCTATCGCATCTCTGACAGGTTATTTTAATCAAGCACATCCTAACCAAGGCACGGAGAGAATGTTCACTATGGATAATGAGGAGTAAGGCACAAAGCAGAGGGGAAAGCACAGGGGAGCATCACCAGCAGCACAGCCCCTGCAGCCTTCCCCCAGCTCCCAGCCCATCACAGTGGTCCCTAAAACACACAGCACCTGGGCACACCACCACTGCATGGGGCAGTGTGATGCCAATGCCAAGATAATATCATTTAGGGATGGTTTCTAAGTTATCCCAGAGACCAGAGATGTGCTGAAAACCAGCAATGGAAGGACTGTGGATGCAAAACGCTTTCAAAGCCTTTTGTCCAGGAGAATAGTTACAGATCAGATCAGCAAATGTAACATCACATTCTCCTGAATTTCTCTGCCTTCCTGTACTTTCTTCTCCAAAAAGGACAACAGCAATTCCTGGAAACTGCCTTCTCCCTGCAGACCTATCAACACATTGCTTCATTTGTAACTACTTACAAGCTGCACCAGCTTTATCCAAACAGGCAAGAAAGCAGATCCAGGGGTGTTTAATCTGAGCAAATATCATCCATAACCTTCCTATGCATCTTTTGGTCAATATAATTTCTGTTTAATTTTCCCTAAGCCTAATGTCTGGTCAGATTTTGGCTAAGATGAAGAAAATATCTGGAAGAGTTGTACACTGGACATAAAAAGACTCCCATCTGTTGAAAAGTCACTTCTACCCACGGCCTTAAGAAATTACCTTCAACTGCAATGAAATGTTTTATTCCCACCTGGTTACTGGTGCACAATAATCTTGCCAGAAGAGTGTAAATATCTCTGGAAAAGGAGCAAAGTCAAACACAGCTTTTGGCTCCACGGCTCAGATCAATAAGCTGACCTGTTTCGTTAGATGCACACAGCCAGGCATGGCACTGATGGATGGCTGCATTTTCCCTTGCCTGGTCTTGAAACAAACACCAGGCAACATTTAAAGGACTAAAGGAGAATCAAGAAACCCTTGTTTTCCTTTTTCTTCTTTTTCTAGGGACATGAAGGTAAAGTGATGTTACACTGTTGGTGGTTTTGCTCTGTAACCTGAGGTACATTTCTATCAAGCTTCATGGGACTCCTGCACCTCCTGATGCACATCTGAAGGATTTCACTGCATTTCCAAAGCTGGACCAGACACCCAGCTGGGAAAAATCAGCCAAACTCCCCCAGAGCAGCTGAAACCAGCACAGATCTGGCAAGAGCAGTTTATTTGTTCATTTTGCGCGCTGTGTTGCTTAGTCTCCTCCCATTCCCTCTGGGGCATCTTCCTTTGTTAAAGCGAGCCAGTGTTCCCTATTGAAGCAGTTTAACCCCCCGCTTCCCTCCGTTTCACACATCCCTCATTCAGCCAGCCCTGGGTGCTGACTGAGTCTCTCCACATCTCCCTCGCTCCTGAAGGAAACAGCCCGGAGCATCAGCTGCTCACCAGCATCTACCTTATTTACTATTTAAATAACCCTGCAGAAAGAAAACCTTTTTCTTGTGCCTCTTCCCTGGTTTGAGCAAGTGCTAATTGCTTAGACGTGCAACACACACATAGAGGCATCATGTGGATATAATTGCGAAGCCCGGTAACGTCAGCATCCCAGAGACCCTCCTCCAACTCGGATTTGAGAGAAGAGACTCAGCAGCACAAGCAGCAGGTGTTGGAGTAGGCAGCGGAGCCACTCACCAGGTAAGAGACACTTCAGCCCTCCATCCCCAGCGCTGGCGGTCCTGCACTTGGCTGCTGTGGGACGAGAAAATGCAACACCAGCCGAGGCATTTCTCTTTGCAGAGCCTGGGGACCCATTGCCAAACCTCTGATCTTCACGGGGTGGAGGGTGGGTTATTTGCTCATTCCCTGCGGGGAAATTCTTGCAAGTAGAGGTCAGGCGATAGTGATGGATGTGGAAACTGTTACAGATGTGGTGATTCTCGCTGTGACTCGAAAGTGGATTCACTTTCGGGGTACTTTTCTCCCTCTTCCCTGATTAATCCTGAATTTCTGAAGTGTCTGTCTGTGGCACATTGGCTGTGCTGCCAGTTGTTTGCACTAGGGATGGTCTTCATGGTGAGTAAAGATCATAGCCCACCCTCATTTAAAGGGTTAGTTGGATTGCAGGTTAAGCCCCTTTAACCCTTACTTCTGGAAATACTCCCTGAACTATTTTTCCTCCTCCTTCTTTTACTAGGGGACCCTGGGAGAGGGGAGTAGCAGTATCAGAAACTTCTTCATTGTTTGTGGAATCTCAGTCCATGGAGAGCCTGAACTCCAACACCAAGGCAGGCGCTAATTAACTGCAACGCTTCTGCTCCGGCACGGAAAGCGAGTGCAGTGAAACAGCAGCCATCCCTCGAGCCCCCCAAGGCTGTGAGCAGCCAGACAGGCACAAAGCTCTCTCTCTGCCTCCTTGCTCCTGCCAGGACCAGACCTTTCACTGCAGACTGCTAAACTGGAGCCACTTGACTTCCCCAGCAGAGAAAAACCAAAGTTTACCAGAATGCTCTCAGAAAGAAATGTTTCTTAACTTACACAAAGAGCTTTAATTCTCTTGTTTCCTTGGTTCATGGAGCCTTATATGCCTTTCAAATATTTTCCCCCCACTCTCATCACTTCAAAAGCTAACTTCTCCATCATGGGGGGACAGGAGAGATAAGTTAGGTGGTCCATGCTGCCTCACAACCCACCTTTGAAAATAAACTGCTTCTACATGAGATAGTGGCTGCTTCTCCCAGGAAACAAAACCAAAAATCAAACAACCCCGCCCCCCCAACCAACAAAAATCCTTCTCTCTTCCAGGCTAGCAAGGCTTTCAGTAACATCTGACGGTGGTTTGTGACCAACAGGCATGGGAAACAGCTCTTTTTGGGATGATCTGAACGGTACCTGCAGCAACGCAGGCAACAGCTGCTACTTGGACAACAGCATGAGGCTCAACTTCACCTTCCAAGAGCAGGCAGCTGATTTCTACATTGTCCTCCCTGTGATTTACTCAGTGATCTGTGCTGTGGGGCTCACAGGCAACACTGCTGTCATCTATGTGATCCTCAAGGCCCCCAAGATGAAGACTGTGACAAACATGTTCATCCTGAACCTTGCTATAGCCGATGACTTGTTCACACTTGTCTTGCCCATTAATATTGCGGAACACCTGCTCCGCTACTGGCCCTTTGGAGAAGTCCTCTGCAAGGTCATCTTATCCATAGACCACTACAATATCTTCTCCAGCATTTATTTCCTAACAGTGATGAGCATAGACAGGTATCTGGTGGTACTGGCCACAGTCAGGTCCAAGAGGATGCCACACCGTACGTACCGTGCAGCCAGGATTGTCAGCTTGTGCATCTGGATCCTGGTCACCATCATAGTCCTCCCTTTCATCATCTTTGCCAATGTCTACACCGATGACCTGGAGATAAAGAGTTGTGGTCTCAATTTCCCCAAGCCTGAAAGGTTTTGGTTCAAAGCCAGCAGGATCTATACCCTCATCCTTGGCTTTGCCATTCCAGTCTCCACCATCTGCATCCTCTACACCATGATGCTGTACAAGCTAAGGAACATGCACTTGAACTCTAACGCTAGAGCCCTGGACAAAGCCAAGAAGAAAGTCACTATTATGGTCTTCATAGTCCTGGCTGTGTTCCTCTTCTGCTGGACCCCCTTCCACTTGGCTACCATCGTGGCTTTGACCACTGACTTGCCCCAGACCTCCATGGTCATTGGTATATCCTACTTCATCACCAGCCTAAGCTATGCTAATTCCTGCTTGAATCCTTTCTTGTACGCTTTCCTGGATGACAGTTTTCGGAAAAGTTTCCGGAAGTTGCTGGAATGCAGAACTTCTTGAGCAGTGGGCTGGGGCTCACAGACCCCTGCCCTCCTGGGGCTCTGCAGGGCAACCTCACAGACTGAAGGAGTGGCTAGTGAATAATGCACAGTGTTCTTTCTTTCATTTACACATAATGTACATGTCTGTTTATAATGCTCATCATCCACAGTTTGTCCTGCTCCCTTGCAATTCTTATTTCCTCTCTGTGCTCCTCCCAACTTCTCAGAGTTGCATTTCTATATTCTTATTTTTCATTACACACTGAATTATTAAAGACAGAAAACTTCCTTTCAGAGGAGCATTTCTACCACAGAGTGGTACTTTATTGCCATCTGCTGTACAGCACCAACAGGCTGTAGACCAGTTTTCAGATTAAAGCAATGCTCAGTTCTTTGTCACTGTGTTATTAGGGGCTGAACTAATAAGCACTTTCAATGAAATATCAATCAAATGGACAGAGGATAAGTATTTGGAAGAAAAATAAACAAAAACATTTTCATGTCCATGTATGTGTCTGTGTGTTATGGCTTTGTTTCTGATTTTGAGAGATGTCCATCTTTCACCCCACTGCATATTCCTGCTTTCATGACCTATTAACACAGGTTAAGTTTAGACCAAAAGGAAGATTTGTGTCTCAAAAATAGGGTTAAACAGCATAACATACAAGTACTATGACAACTGTGAGAATTTGTGGTAGAAATTATTTTAACTAATTGTTCCTTTTAATTGTAAAATATATATTTATTTAAGAGTGATTAATGAAATAAAGCTCATAGGGAAAAAGAGTCTGGTTCTTCTTTCACAAGAGAAAATTTCCACTACTTGTGCCATATCTTTGCTATATATATAGCATTTTACCTACTGTAAAGTTAAATACAGTAGATTTGTAACAAAGTTAAGGTATTTGTAAACCACAAGAAAAACTCTAGCAAACACTGCAGACAAAGTTTCTTCTTTAACAGATAAAAAGTTAAAATAGTTGAAAAAACCCAAGACTTTAGAGGAAGAGTCTGCAGATCAGAAGCACCATATTAGAAGCTTGGAAAGCTCCTTCTCACAGCCTTTAGTGCTGCAAAGTATTTATATTACTGGTTTTAGGAAGGCTGTTTCACCTAAAGTTTTTCTCTCAAGTTTTCCCCATATCCACAAGTACCAAGCTGGGCTCTTACCTGTCGGAATTCCACCAGGAAATCACAGAACAGTTAAAACAGAAGAATACAGGCCTGCAGTTCTCAGCTTAAATGGGCTCCCGGAGCTTTGGGAGGGGGTGGGAGGAGACTCCAGGGGCAATTCAGTTGGGTCAAGTGCCCTCAGCATCCCAGCACCAAAACTGATATCCCCTGATACATCAGGATGGCAATTGCCTTTTTCCCTTTCAGAAAACGGAAAGAGATGTGTGAATACAAGATCACTGTGTTGCCTTCTCCATATTAAAGGTGCTAACTCTGGAAGAACAACGAAGGAGAACACATTCTTCAGGTGAAACCTCTGCAGGAATTTTGTTTTAGCATGATTGCCACCTGCTGGCAATGAGCTCCCCAGGTGGAAATACCTCTCGTGAGTGCAGAAAACTAACTCAGATAGTGCCACCTCACACACAAGTTGCCTGGTTAGCTGAAAGGTCACTGTTCATTGGGTCTGTAGGAAAGGCGATATAATTTATTAAGAGGAAAACCTAATATATTTGGTTAGAAGGAAAGGACCTTTCAAGTGTGAGTCACCCACTTTCAGACCTGGCAGTGTAATTGCTGGAGCTTTTCCCGTTAAATCACAAGTCGTGGCTGTCACAGAATCACAGCATGGCTCAAGCAGGGTCATCGACACCAAATTTCCCAGAACAATGTCCACTCGGGTTTGAATGTCTCCGAGAACAGATATGCCACAACTTCTTGGAGCAACCTATTCCCACACTTCACCACTCTCCCAGTAAATGTATTTCCTGTGCTTAAATAGAGTTTTCCATATTTCAGTTCTTCCTGGCCTGTCACTGAACAATCACCAAGAAGTGTCGGTGGTTCCCTCTTCTCTGCATCCTTTACCCAAGCACTTACAGGCATAGCTGGTGCAACCTTCCAAGGGAAGAAGGATTTGCATTGGCCAAGGTCTCCTCCCGCGTTTAGGGTGGGCTGTGGCTCCCACGGGAGCCCCGCGGTGTCCGGTGTGTCGGTGCTGTATTTCAGACCCAAGGCACTAAGGGGCACTCTCTGCTTTCAGCTCAGCATCGCCGCGTCTCTCGCAGCTGCTCAGCCTCACACACAGCCTGGTACTCTGCCGGCAAACTCGGGGTGCCCGTGCCCAGGCACACCCTCGGAGCACGGCACCCGGGCCAGGCTGCTTCGGCTCCTTCTGGGAGAGCAGAAAACACCTTCACAAGGAGCCGTTTGCCCACCCCTAGCGCAAATTCCCACAGGGAAACCCTGCACGCCAACTCATCCCTTTGAATTTCCTCCCGCTGCTGGGACTGGCTTGTCACACCAATCCACATTAGCTGGAAGCGGCGAAATAAACCCCATTAACAATTCACTGAAAAAAAAATCCCTCCTAAACCGAAATTCTTTCGGAGTTTGCAGGGTCAGAGGAGGCTGAATTAGGGATGCCGCTCCCCCATCCCAGCGTATTCCCAGAGAGCCGTGCATTGAGCAGGGAAGTCAGCTCAGCCTCAACGCTGGGGAAACCTCCTTCTGGGACAGTCTGGGGTATCTTACTGAGGGCAGAGATGAGGGGCAGCTCACAGCACCCTGGCCAGGGCGGAGCTGCAGCCTTTCCCTTGGCTCCAGCCACTGCAGCGGCACGGAGGAACGTGGCAGGTTCTTGCCTGCCTCCTCTCCAGGAAGGAATGGGCTCCCCATTCTGCTGCACCCATGAGCACAGACAGCCCCAGAGGACTCTGCTTCATCATCCCTGGGAGAGGAGGAACAAGTCGTTTTCCACCCCAGAACGGGAATTAACATTCATACAGGGCTCATATTCCCACTGCAGGCTATAAACGCAGTGGCTGAGATAAAGGGAGGGGGTGGGAATCGGAAATGACTATTGCTTTTTAAGTCTCCCTGCCGCAGCAATAATGGCTGTTTCCATCAATTGTCCTCCTCCAAGCTGTGCTGCAGCTTGTTCCCCTGGGAAGCTCTAATCCCCCAGGACTTAGGCAGTCTCACACTGTCTCTCTATGGCTGGTCATGATTTTGGGTAAGAAAAGAAATAATCCCCCAGTGAGAGATGAAGGCCTGGCTCTCAGAAGGATCGTTAGATGAGAACAAAATGAAAAGAAAGATTAAAAATGGATAAGCAAAAACTTGGACTGTAGAATATAGGAAGCGGAAGGGTCTCCGAAGGATACGGTTAAAATCAATCCAAGAAAGAGAATTTGTCCCTTTTATGTACAGCCTGACTTATCTTTCCCTTGTTTCCCACAGGCTGCTGGGTGGTGCTGATGAGCCACTGATGCTCCCTCCACAAATGCAATGAAATGGTCACCCTTTGGCTTTACTGCCAATTGCGGGAGAAACAAGCCCAGTTTAGTGCCTTCAAAGGGTCTCAGCATCTCAAGGTTTGATGTTTCTACCTGCTGCTGAAGAGAAGGGGACTTCCTAGGCTGGGTGCCCTCTCATAGTGAGTCAGGAGGTCAGCTGAGGACCCTCTGTGGGCTGTGGGGACACAGCACTGGCAGCTCCCTGTCCTTGCCCAGGGCAGACAGTGTGGGTAAAACCCCATCCACACCATCACTGCAGCTGAGGCTGTGCCTGCAGCCAGTTTTGGGCTGCCAAACCCTTCTTCCATGGCAGCCCTGAGGCTTCCAGAGGAGCTCCAGACTTGTCATCATGGAGTGACAGGATGAGAGGAAGTGGTCTCAAGTGGTGCCATAAAACATTTAGATTAGATATTAGGAAACATTTTTTTCACTGTTCATTGGAACAGGCTGCCCAGGGCGGTGGTGGAGTCACCATCACTAGAATTGTTCAAAAAATGTGAGGATGTGTTACTTTGGAACATGGTTTGGTGGTGAACGTGGTGGTGGTGCGTTGATGGTTGGACTTTTTCCAACCTTAATGATTCTATTACTGTGTGATATCAGGCATCCTCAAAAAAAAAAAAAACAACCAAAATTGTTCCAAAGAAACCTCTACTGAAAAGTCACATTGCCATATTTCTCTTTCCCCTCTTCCTTTTGACTGAAAGTGAGGAAGAGGAGGTAATTTAAAGACAAAGGCCAGGAATAGTGACAGTAAATATTGCCAAGAGTTTTTGTTGGCATTTGTGTTTGGTAAGTGAATATGGAGAGGGAAGTATCAAAGCTGTCTGAATAGCTTTTAATTACAAGCTTCAATTGCTCTATTTTCTCTCAGAAAAGTATTACAATTATCTAACAAAGCTCTTTGAGTAGAAATAGACACTAGCCCGAAGCTTGAAGGGCTGTTTAGTGGCTATTTTCTCTTAAAATAAACGAATGATATCTGGATAAAAACCAGGCACTCCTAAAAGTGCCTATAGCCAAGTCTGGTGCTCCTTGGATAAACAGGGTGGGAGGCTTTCCCTGGGAGGAAGTGAACAGAAGGTGCACCAAAGTCTGGTGGTGGCTCTGCTGAAGTCTCACACTTCAATGTCCCCTCACTGGGCAGGGGTGGAGGCCCTGGGTGCTGCCACCAGCATCCCATCTGGAAAGAGGTTTTTCCTGTCACAGGGAAAATAAGCCTTGGTTTGGGGTTAAGACCTTTGACATCAGGCAACTGTCCCCATGTTCAGTTTCCCTGAGAAGTGTTTTGTTTCTCTATCTTTTCCCAGGACTTGTGTACAACTCCATCATCTTTCTTTGCTCTGATGCTTCTCCTGCACAGCTGCTCCCAGAACAATAAGACACTTGGGAATTCCTAAGGTCCAAACCATCCACTGTACATGACTCAATAAACCAGATGAATAAAGAAATCAGGGGGATAAGGATTCAGTTTCATAAACTTAAACCCTCAAATGAGATCAGAGGCTGGTAATTAATAAAGTCAGATTTCAATGCAATGAAGACTCTCCCCTGAGACCCAGCCTGCTGCTGCTCAGTGCTGATGGAAATCCTACGGATGTAATTACATTTTCCTTATCTGTGTGATGGAGGCAGCGGGATCCTCCATGCCATGGTCACACTCAGCTGAGCTCCTTCATCCAAGCTGACCAGGAGCTGGGGACATGATGGTGATAGTGTCATGATACACAACACTCACCCGAAGATGAAGCAGTTTTCCAGCCAAGCACGTCCAAATTAAACCCCTGAGCAGACACCAAAGCAAACTGTGGGGTGAGCAGCCCTTTTGGCTTTTCATTCCCACCTCCCAGTCACCACAGGAATGCAGGGAGAAGGGTAAACCCCAGCACCAGGGGTTGGGCTCATTTTCTGCCCTTTTAGGCTGGGTCCCTGGAGGCAAGTGATTATCTCCAGGAATTTTAATGACAAAGGAGTTGGAAGTAGGTGATCTTTAAGGTCCCTTCCATTCTGTGATTCTGTGGTTTTCTCTGTAGTTAAGCAGAGCAAGAGCAGTGTAAGGCTGAGATGTGAAGGAAATACGTGAACAAATGACCTGTGCACACAGAGAAGCTGCTATTAAAGCCTAACACTGAACAAACACTAAATAGCTGAATCACAATATGGGACTATTTTCACGCAGAGCTGAAAAGCCATTAATCTTAATTTTATATTGACTAGAGAGCTTGTGTTTTTATTCCTCATCACTAAATGAATCAGCATGACATGAGCTTTTTTTGTAGCCCTTGCTGCACATGGCAGACTGAAAACACACCAAGAAATCGAGGTTTATGGAATGGACAGAGCCAGCTCAGGCTTTGCCTGTGCTTCTCTCTGTGGCCAAGAGAAAGGTGATCTGATGCAGCCAAAACCAAACTGTGGGAAGATGCTGATTTTTTCATTGGTTTCCTTGGAAAAAATCAAGTTTTCTGCTTTGTTTCTTTCAGATTCATCCTTCATTTCAGTATGCTGAAAATCCTCTGTTTGGCAGGGCTGGTTCTGCAAGGCTCCAGGCTCGAGCCCATCCTGCCTGGCTTCAGGCCCAAAGGGGAGAGGAGCAGTGATGTCTCCCTGACCACTGCAGGGAGGCAGGAGACTCCATCAGCACTGGAGCTATATCTTCTCACTGCAATAACATACACAGGATGAAAACCACCTTTTGCTGCAAGAGTGGGCTGTGAATATGAGGGATAGACTCCTATATAGATACGCATAGGATATGAGACCTCCCTCTAACAGCTGCCTGCATGGGTTCTGCAGGTAGGATTTCCCACCTGGCACTCATGCACAGGGATCTGAGAGCAAAGCAGGAGGAGGAAGTAAGGACATGTAGACAACATGTATGCAACAACCATGGTATACAGAAGATCCACAAATGATCCAGTCTGTTCATTACTCAGAGAGAACCCAAGTGATGCCACATGCCATGGGGAGCTGAGTTTTCCTCTCAGGGGCCCTTCCAGCAATCTGATTATGGCAAGACCAAATTCCCAAGAATCCTGCCCATGATAAGGAGGTTGGAATTAGAGATATCTTTGAGGTCAGAACTAGATGATTTTTTAAGTCCCTTCCAACCCAAAACATTCTAGGATTGTGTGATTCTATGAATCCAAACATGAGAGATGTTGTCCAAGGGCATGAAGGTGATCCCAGCTGGATTTGGATATTATTGTGCACTTTCTACCCCAGGGAATATTTAGGGAGTATTTTGGTTTCTGAAGGAGAAGCCTTGACTGTAGGAGGAAAGGCATCAGGTGAGGGAAGGGCCTACCTGTGTCCCCCAGCACTGCAGAGAATTGGGATCACTCTTTCACTGCAGACAAGACAGGATTTCTCTGCATTAAGGAAGAGAGAGCAAAGTCAGTTTACATGGTCGATCAGCATCATCGTTGCCAAGATACAGAACCATGTTGCTCTATTTATTGATTATTTCATTCTGTCATGCAATCTATCCAGGCTTCAGGGTACTGAAAACAGGAACAAAGGGACTTTGTGAGACATGGCACCCACTTCAATAGCAGTCCCTTTGCTTAATAAAAATCCTAGAACTCCTTTCAAAATGAGCTATGACCTCAATATATCTGTTATCATGTGCTTTGAGCACAGGTGGGACAGATGCCCAATCTGACCGGGCAGCCAGCGTGGGCCACTCAAAATAGGTGTGCATCAGCTCAGCCATGGCAAGGAGGGGCTGCAGATCTTTTATCATCATATTCCCATCCCAAAAAACCCTGTTCCAAACACCTATTGGCATGACACAGCACACACACTAGTTTGTTATAGTCCATCTCTGTTTCTCATGCAGCTCCACAACTCTTGGTTATGGGCTGATGCTGCCGCCTTGGGTCCACCTTCCTGTCACAGAACCACAGAATTGTTGAGTGGTTTGAGTGGGAAGGAACCTTAAGGACCATTTTATTCCAACTCCCTGCCGTGGGCAGTGACATCTTCCACTATCCCAGGTTGCTCCAAGCCCTGTCCAACCTGGCCTTAAACACTTTAGGGATGGGGCAGGCTCAGCTTCTTGACAACCTGTGCCGGGGCGCTCCCGCCCTCACAGGGAAGAATTTCTTCCCAATATCCAGTCTAACCCTGCCTTCTGTCAGTGTAAAGCCACTCCCCCTTGTCCTGTCATTTCATGCCTTTGTCCAAAGTCCCTCTCCAGCTCTCTTGGAGCCCCTTTAGGCATTGGAGTGGGCTGTAAGGTCTCCTTGGAACCTTCTATTTTCTGGGCTGAACCCCCAGCTCTCTGAGCCTGTCTCCATAGCAGAGGTGTTCCAGCCCTCAGAGCATCTTTGTGGCCTCCTTTGGACTCTCCAACAGGTCTCCTTCTCTCTCTTCTTCTGGCCTCCCCATGACACAAGTGATTCCCCCCACAGAAGTGGGACAGCTTTCCTTTCTACAGCCATTGCTGCAGATTGTACCCTCCATCCCTCCCTCCCATCTCACCTTCGTGGTTCTCCTCAGCATAGGAGAAGGTGGGGGATGAAGATCTGGTCCTTCAGACAGCCCTAGTCAGGGCTTGGCAGGTGAGGATCAGGGATGTGGATTACCAACTGATTCTGCAGAGTCACAGGATGAAGCTCTGCTGCCACCAAGATTCACACAGAAATGCAGCATGAAGCCAGGAATGCACAATCAGGGCTGAGGCTCAGGATGTGTCCAAAGGAGATTCTCCTGTTGAAGGAAGGAGAAATTTGCTTATGGATAAATAGCCACAAAAACAGCTGAGGGGAAGCACAAGGAAATGAGTGGGAAAGCAAACGAGTTTTTTTGGCAGAGCCTGCTTTGCTGCCAGTCTGAGAGATTCTCTTCTGAGCAGATAGCAAAGGCTGCACCTGCACCAGCTGCTACTGGAGATCCTTTTCATTTAAAAAGAGAGGCTTAAGCTTAAGCTATATAGAGCAGCCACCTTCCCTCTAAAGCACTGCAGGGTGAGAGGCATCCTTCCTGGGCACATGTTGTCCTCCCCAGCAATGATATCCCAAAGTACCCAGAGAGAGATCAGAGCCCAGTGACAGCTCTTTAAGGAGTTAACAAGTCTTCCTCCAGGAAAAAAAAAAAAAAAAGGAAAAAAGAGGCAAAAAAAGAAAGTATAAAGTGTATAAAAGGACATATTTACAGTCTAGCACCTCATGAAAACACCTTGGCAAAACAGAGATGGCAACTGCTCAGCATCAGGCAGTGTCTTCATCAGGGCAAGTCCCCAGCTGCAGTGTTGGTACCACAGGGGGCCAACATGGCTTTATCTTTTGGCAGTTGGGGTTTCTCCCACGGGCTGAATTTGTCTTCAGCCCTGGGGGGCAGACTGCTTGGGAGGGTAGAGGCATTCAGAGCACCTCCCTGGCTAAGCTCTTCCCATGGCATAAAACCATAAATGATAGAGTGTCCAGAGTTGGAAGGGACCCACAAGGATCACTGAGTCCAACTCCTGGCCCTGCACAGTACAACTCCAAGAATCCCACCTTGTGCCAGAGAGTGTTGTCCATCCAAACCTCAGTGAAAATGTAAATTCTGTTTCTTATTTCTGCTGTTAGAAGTTGTAGTTCACTGGGTGGAAAGCTGTTGGCTGAGGGAGAAGAAGGGAAATATGGCACTTCCAAAGCCAGTGATCTGCCCAGATTTGCCATGAGCCAAGGACTTCCTTGGGAGAGAGCTCAGGCGCTTGCTCATTCATTCCTTGGCCTTTTCCAGCACTTCCTGCCAGCCAGCAGCAGCAGAGAGAACACTTAGTACATTAATAAATCCCATAATACTGAATAAAGCACTTTGGTTTATGGCTTTGCTATGAGAACTCACCCCTGGATACTTGTAATTAACTGAACGAGAAGAGAAATAAAGATTTCCATTTTTTTCTCACCATTTTTTTTTAAGAAGAAAATCACTCCTGCTAATAAGAAGCCCTCACTGATATTTACAGGCTTGGGTAGGAATATTGATCTCTGTGCAGAGAGAAAGTGCTTCCCCGATCACACATCTCACTGGCTGATCCATCTTTCTTTGAGAATACAGCCCTGGCTTTATTTTCAGAGCAGCTCTGTAATTTATTGTTCTCCCTGGTCCTGTCTGATCCCATAACTCCTGGGAACTGTGGGAGGAGCTTGTTTTCACCCTGCATCAGACTTGACCTCTAACAGCAGGCAGCTGCCTGCATCACTGCCCTGCCCACCAGAGCTGCCTGTTGCAAGACCCAGGGACCACGTAGAGGCTGGCAGGGTTCAGGCAGCTCACACCCATCTCCAACCACCAATTTTCCAGCATTTTCACATCATCTGTTTCCTGAGTTAACTACAGACAAGCTGCCTGTTTAACAAAAGGTCCCACTTACCTCACTAAAAAGGGATCAGCAGGAACATCCCTGACCCACACACCTAAATCTTCCAGATCATCATTCAAAGCACAGGAGGTTTTATTTTCCTTTATTAAAGCACACAAGTAACCACCTAGGAAATTGTCATTTACATTGCAGCAGTTGTAAAATCACACCAACACAACCATTTCCAAAGGCAACTACAGAGCCAGTGATCCAGCCTTCCAGCTGACCACAAGCCTGTAACTCCATAGGCACAGTACAATAAGGTTCTGCTTTCAGGTTTTTGTTGCTCTTCTTATAACAAACTCCACTGAGCATTGAACAGAATGTCTAAACACAGTCACTGCAAGGGCCGTGGAAATGCCCCAAAGCTTAGTAAATACACATTTATTAAGTACTTGATTATGTAAGATCATTGCAGCATAGTCATTATAACAAAATCCGTATTTAAAAAATGCCAAACACAGGTATATTTTATTCAGAGGACTTAAATCTACTTAAAAACCCATCCAAGAATGACAAAGGGAGAGTGACTGCTCCCTGGCCAGCCACTCAGGAATTCTCTCCTGTTCCCTGACAGCAAGAACAGCCCAGAGTCATCTTCCAGCCCAACCATACCCACACCCCACCAGGTCATCCAAGAGCTGAGGGGCTGAACAGACCCGAGGTCCCTCACTGCCCCACGCTGGTTTTACATGCACAAACACAACATCCCATGGAACTGGACTTTTCCAAGGGCATGGATACAGCTTACCAGCAGCACAGTTCCCAGGGAGTCATTCTTCTCGTGCCTGGGGGCTGTGTGGGATTTCCTGGTGAGAGCTTGGGGAGAAACATCCATCTCAAAGTGCTTCAAGTGCCCAGATTTCCTCCTGCCCGCAGATTAGTCAGGGGAAGTGATAATTGCAAAACTTGCTCCGGTATCCCTTCAGATTCCCAATCAAATGCTAATCAGCACAAAAATCTTCCCAGATTGAGCAGTTTACAAGGGATCTGGGTCCTGTACATGGGACACTGAAATTCTGTCTATATTTTAAGCCCAGCCATAAGGGAAACACTCTACATAGAAATATAACATTCGATTCTTTTATACAGCATATATAAAGAACATGACAGCATTGAAATATTGGCAAATCAATACATTAAAAATACAGAATCTCATAGACCAGAGCACAAGAAATATATTCACATGAAATCTGTACAGTCCAGACAATGCTGTCGGTTCTCACACTGGAGTTGACCTCCTGTCTCCAAATGGAGGTCTTTGCTTTGCTTCTCCATCAGCACCACTGGCAGCAAGTGCCCAGATTTCCCTGGGCTGTTGTGCTACAGGGAGAATACCAGTCTGTTGTCCCCCCACCCCAGCACAGAGAGCACTCGTGGTTGAACTCTTGGAGTAAGAGCTTTCATTATTGAATGAAATGACACGACATTTCATTTTCCACAAAGCTCTGTCCTACTGGGAGAGGAAAAATCAATCCATGGTTGGCAGGAGGGGTGGTACCTGGGCAGCAGTTCCCACATGCTCTCAGCATCATGGATCTCATTTCAGTTGGAAAAAAAAAAAAAAGAAAACAAACAAATCACAAACCTCCACCTTTTGTATGGTTTGTGCCCCGCTTATCCCATGCAGAGCAGATGGGACTCTTTCAGGCTGCCTCCTCCTACCAGGAACGTCCATGTCCTCTGGAGAGTTGCCATTCTGACTTCTCCAAAATGGCTTTCCCCTCCACATAAATACATGTATATATAGGCCACTTCATTCCTTCCTCTTCTCACTGAGGAAGATCCCCAAGGCATGCTTGGCGAGGTGAAATCCTACCACAGATCTGTACCTCGAGCACTACAGACATGTATATACAGACACATTCTGTCCACTGGTACACTGGAAATACAGAGTTTAAAAAAGAAAAAAAAAGGCAGTAGCAGCACGTGAATGAGGAATTCATTTCTTCCTCTTCAGAGCTACACTAACGACTTTTGGCAGTCCCTTCTCGCCCCCCTGCTCCCCTCTGAGAGGGGGGATTTTACTGCAGACCCTGTCTGCAGGAGCTGGCCTTGTCCTCCCAAAGCAGTCAGGGCTTCCCTTTGCGCCAGCTCCCTCCTCTCCCTCCCTGCATCCTTCCCTGTGTGATGACTCATCCTGGAGATGATCTTGGGTTTTGTCTGATGGCTCCTGCTCACTTTGGCTGCAGCAAAGTCTCATTTCAGAGCGATGGCACAGGAATAAAACCCGCACACGAGCGCCTGGTGAGCCACACGAGCTGTTAGCATCTCCAACAACTCAGGGAGGCAAAAAGCAATGGAAGAGTTTACACTCTATCTGTCTCCCAGCAGCAAAAGTGTAAGTCCCAGAAGCGATGCCTATTTTAAACCCTTAATTCCTGAACTCTCAATAATGTTGCAAACCCCAAGGGTTTGGCAGGAATCAAAGGGCTGATTTCGAACACGTTCCTTAGTGCAGGATGCTCTAGAATTAAAAATGCATCAAATGGGCTCACTGTTTCTGCATGCTCTTGCAGTATCCAGTTTTCCCAACCCCCAAAATTGTTTCCTTGGTTTCTTGCCTCTCAGTTTTGAGGTCCTGCTAAAGAGCTGTTATTTGAGTTAGTTCTGATGTGGGGGTGGTTGGACTCTGCTGGGCGACAGCCACCATGGGAATTTCCATGCCTAGTCAGGCCGGATTGTTAGTCCCCTCCGAGTTCTTGCAGGCATAGGCCACATCCTTGGCAATGCTGCACATTCTGTTGGACATCTGGAGCTCGGTCCTGAAGGCAGTGGGGAAGCAGAACTTCTTGAAGCACGCCTTGAAGTTCTCATCCAGGAAGGCGTAGAGCACAGGGTTCAGGCTGCTGTTGGCGTACCCCAGCGCGGTGCAGAAGCAGGAGATGGCCAGCTCGAGCTCACTTTCTGCCTTGGCACCCAAGCACTGGACCAGCACAAAGATCTGGATGGGAGTCCAGCAAACAATGAAGACTGCCACCACCACCAGGACCATCCGGGTGATGCGCCTCAGGTTTCGGTCCTTCTCCTTGGAGCCTGAGAGGACACGGACGTTCTTGAGCCTTCTGATCATGAGACTGTAGCAAATGGTGATGATCAACACAGGGATCATGAAGGAGAAGAGAAAGACGCAGATGCCAAACACCGGATCCCAGTAGTCCACTGGTGAAGGGAGTTTAATTAGACAATCAATTTCTGCAAGGGAAAAAATAAAATGGAAAGGAAGATCAGCAAACCCAGATCAAGCAAAAACTCATTTGCACATTCAGATTAGTTTTGATTAGTTGGATAAATGGTTGGAGTCAATGTTTGGGAAGTCTTTCCCAACCAAAATGATTCTGTGAGTCTATATTTAATACTGGAAAAGCAATGTCAGTGATACAGAGAGGCAAGGGCAGAAAGGAAAGGGGTAAGGCAACTTCATAGCAGAGACCTCACGCCACTGATAAAAATGGCGCCCCTCTCCAATGGCTCCCCAAGCCCATGGACTCTCCTGGCCACCATCACCTCCCACCCATTGGATGCAGTTTTACTGACCATTGTTCTCATTCTCTGCAGATCCCATCACCATGGCTGGGATGCCAAAGACAGAAGCCAGTGCCCAGATGCAGACATTCACCACCTTGGCCTTGTGGGGAGTGCGGATGTCCAGGGCTTTGATGGGGTGGCAGATGGCAATGTAGCGGTCCACGCTCATCATCGTCAGCGTGAAGGTGCTGGTGAACATGTTGTAGTAGTCTATGGAGATGGCAATCTTGCAGAGGACATTGCCAAAGGGCCAGAAGCCCAGGAACGTGTCTGTACCCTGGAAGGGTAAGGTCATCAGGCACAGGGTATCAGCCAGAGCGAGGTTAAAGATGTAAATGTTGGTTGCTGTCTTCATCTTGGTGAATCTGAAATGCAGGAATGAGCAATGGTTAGAGCTCCACCTGACCATGATGGCTGACACTGAACTCTCCTGACAAGACCATTCTGCCACCTTAGGAAGGAGATGCTGTATTTTCTTACGTGGTGAGACTGATCACCCTCACCTTTCAACCTCTCACAGGTCTATCAACACAGCTCAGCCCAGCTCCTACAAAAACACAAACAGTACCTTCACAATCAGTTCCATAGGCAAGAGAAGCTTATTCCTTTAGACTGCCAGGGAGCACCAGGAAAATCTGAGTCTGTCAACTCAGAGTGTTTCTTGAAAAATTACTTCAATAAAGCTAACCTAGGATTTCATCACATATGGCTTCATTATTATAAAAACTGGTGAGAGCTTTACCCAGTAAGCTGATTTGAAAGGTCCAGGGGTAAACTGATTAGCCATTTTGTAAGGGCTCATAGTCAAGAGTATGGGTAATATGAACTGTCAGAATGGGCAATACAGCCCTCCCCAGCCAGCTAAAAACTAGTGAGGAATGAGGTTTCAATCACAAATTGAAATATCACAATGGATCTTCCGAAAGAAAGGGGTAAAGTCAAAGTCAACTCCACTTCAAGAAATTCTTCTCATTTCAATATTACTTCTACCACATGAACTGATTGCCAAAAAGATTCACCTTGCTCTAATGGCAATCATCTCCTTTCACACATGGGAAATGATGCAAAGCAAACTGTAATCACCTACCCATGAGACACACAGTCTGCAGAAATGGAAACTCAGCAGTGACTCTGTGACTGAATCTAACATTTCAGCTCCAGGATGTTCCTCTCATGGGCAAAATAAGAGCTCAAATAGGTATAATTTTAGAACTACAGCTCATCCATCATTTACTATACCAATGGCCTTTGCAGAAATGTGGCCAAAGATGGCAGACAGTGATGTGTGTTATTAACAAAGTGCAAGTTCATAGTGTGGCACTTCTACTCAAGCTGCCACACTATCTTCAGTCTGTATTAGAATATTACAGGGTCTGATTTGACCTAAAAAGTTCATTTTGTCAAGTTGATTCAGAATAGCAAACCCACAACTGCCTTTCTCAGCTCCATGCCTTGCCCTGAGGGTCTGAACTTCAGTTCTTGAGATTATTTGAATGCCTGGCAGAACATTATCAGTGGCACACACTGAACTCTGCTGAGACACGGGGTGACATGGCCAGGTTTGCAAGAATAGGAGCCAGGGGAGCCACAATCCAGACTATAAAGTTTATTTTCTTACCCACCTTGAGGCTTTAAGATGGGCTTGTATTAGAAGTCTGAAAGCAGCCTCAGAAAGCAAGACCAAATGTTCCATTTGACCTTGAAAGCCAAGGGAAGTTTTGGAGGTGAACACTGATGGAAACATGGTTGGAAACCTTTTGAGATCCCCACACAGGCCTGAGTCAGGCTCCTCTTTGCCCAGAAATCACAGGTTCTTAAAACGATTCCTCTCTGCCACTTCCTTCCTTGCCACCTCCTCAAGGGGATAGCAGAGCCCCCTTCCCTGGCTCCCTCCAACACCGGGACACTCTTGGCCTGCTGGGCCACCATTTACCTCCTTCAACCCATCTTCTCGTGGATTTTAAAGCTGATTTTGTGCTCTTGAAAGGTGGGGAAATTAATTTACACCTAATTAATTACTTCTACTCCACTGTCTCTGCATGCTGAGAGCCAACAGCCATTATCCCAACCAAACAATGTTCCCAAACATTTCCAGAATGTTCAGTACACATACAAATCAATTAATCACTTCACTGGATTAACCTCTTTTCCTTCAGGAACTGAGAGTGTTCTTTTTCTTAATCAGCACAAAAAACCTGACAAATTAAACTCTCAGGCTTTAGGAGGCACCTCAGTTTCCTGCCCCCATGGCACAGCTCTGCTGCAGATAAGCCTGTAGCCTCCATAGAGGACATTAGCTCCCTGCTGAGCCACTTTCTTGCACTCTGTTATAGAGGTAATTTCCTAATGGAGCATCTCCCACAGGGTAGTTCTCAGCTCTCCATCCAGCTCCACCTTTGTCACAACATTAACTGCTTAGCTCTGCAATCCTGTTCTCTTGGATTTTGAAGTCTTAGAGGAAAAATGCCTGGATATCAGCCGAGCACTCGTCTTCCCCCTCCCTTTTGATACATGGACCTCAGGCAGCATCACCTGGAACAAAGCTGGGCTTCAGCAAGGCAAAGATGCAATTTGGGAGAGAAGATGGGTAAGACACAGCTGTCTTTGAGGTTCTATTTCTCACAAGGATGGATTCTGCCCCGGCTGAGACTCGGGTGAGCTGCAGACCTGTTTGAGCATCTTTCCCTCTTTGCCACCCAGCTGTGGCAAGGCTGCAGGACAGTGAGCCACTCTGGATGCCCCAGGGCTAAGGACCAGCTGGGTGCAGCAATTCTGCAACCCAAAATGGGGCAGCAGACACCAGGGCAGAGAGACTAGAGCAAAGCCTGCAGCCCTGGGGAACCTTGAGCATTCTCTCTAGGAGCTCCCTGTGTCCTAAGTCTCTTGATTTTCATATTCATAGCTCCAGCTAATTGGGATGCAGACAGTGCTGTTCACCTTCAGCAGCTCCCTCCATCCCCACCTCACACCCTGGCAGCAGTGACAGCCTTTGCCCTCATCCCTGACATGCACTTGAAGCAAGACAGAGCAGCAAAGGCTCAGGGACAATTTTTACTGAGCTAATCTCACCTTGTGATGGTAGAAATCAGCCCTGGTTCTCTCACATCTCTGCTCCCAGCCTGCTCATAGCCCACAGGCTGTGTGAGGCTATGATTTGATCTGGCACATGCCATGATTTGTGTCCCCCTAGCCATACACCCACACCATGCTCTCCACATCCCTGCTGCTCTGATCACCATTTCGGAGCCCCTTCAGCCTGAAACTTCTAACCAGTTCAAGATGATTTGTTTTTAACGGTTCAACAGGCTCTGAAAAAAAGTGGGAAATTTGAGAAGGACAAATTTAAATTACTTTGGACTCTGAGACCAGACACCACAGCAAAAGCAGCCCCCAAAACAGCACCTAAAATCATATAAATTACCCAGCAGGACAGGGAGTGACTAGCATGGGTTAGTTAAGGAGTCTGCTGCCACCCAGGGTGAGGATGTACTTTGGGACAGATGAGTCTCTTGCCCTGGAGTCTCACCACTGTGTCCAGGTGACAGCTATGAAAAACAAGCACAGCCACCCTCCCCTGGGTGCTTAAAATGTTCTGAAAAGTGTTCTTCAATAGAGGGAGCTGAGCATCCCCTGTACTTTGCTAGGCTCCCAACAGAGAGCTGCCATAGCAGAGTGCCCAAAAATGAGGCATCATTCTCATGGGGGACTGCACTGGAGTAAGGGAGTCCTCCAGATCATCACTGCTGAGCATTGTAGGAGCACGATGAAGCTGGGACGACAGAGGACTCCCTGGACCAGAAGCTGCATGTTGTCCCTTCCCCGGCACACCAGTGGCTCAGGGGTCTCTGTCACACCCCTCCAACACCTGGATCAGCATCACCTCCAGCCCCATGAGGCAGCTGCCCCCAGGGCCACTAAAGGAACAATGCACACCCTCCTTCCCCTTTGCTTTCCCTCCTAAAAACAAAGCTCCCGGGCAAGCAGCCTTGCAGAATTCAGTTAATAGCTGAGAGGGATCCCAGCAGCCTTGTTTCCTTCACTCTTCCCTCAAACCCTCTGTTCGGCTCCTTGTTTCACATTCATTAAAAAGCAGAACAGGAAATATATGCAGAAGAGAGCAAACAGCAGAAGGAGGAGGGAGGGGAAGCATCATCTCTGCTGGCAAGGAGCTCCACAATGAGCCAGCAGAACAAAGCCACACACGAGGCAGGATTCCACAATAGGCCCTTTACTGTCCAGGAAATCGTGTTCCTGATGAGAGCCCTTCTCCATCTTACCCAATTAGTGCTGCTCAGCACTAGAAGGGATTGACAGCTACGTCATGACTGCCTCTAAATTAATCATTCCAAACGTTAAATCACTCCAAATATAACAGAGATATAGGCTGGGTTCTGTAACACAGGGGAAAACCTAGAGAAGGCTTTCAATTTTTACTTTTGTGTGAAATACTGGGAGATTTTAAAACTTTTCCCTCAGTGCTGCAGAAAACCATTCAAAAGGAACAAAAAATGAGCCTTTCTGATGTCTCCAATTTCCTCGAGTGCTGGTATTAGAGTCATTTTATTTCCCAACTCCCTCAAAAACAGGAAGCAATTACTGTTTATGACATTTTACCATTCTTTTTCTGGAAAATACACCATTTTCCTATGGGCTGTGTAATATGTTGAAGCCTGGTTGTCTCTGCTGAACCATGGGTAATAAAAAACCAGCTTCTGTAGGGTGCACTGTACCTACAGGTGATAGGGATGCAGCACTGAGGGTTTGCCAATCATCTTTCCCTTAATGGAAGAGATACACCATTTAAAGTCCCCAAACCCCATGTTGACTTACCAGCAACCAGTTTTCAACCTACTGAAAAACAGATGCTACTCAAGGCATGAAGCATCAAAGCTCCAATCTGAGGAGAAAAATCTGTGTTTGAGAAATTCATCAGCCACTTGTACAGCCACTAATTTGGTAGCTCTGCATCAACCCATAGACATGGTAAGGGCCAAGAGTCTGAGATAATGAGTCCACCTTATCCACATCCCTGCTCCTGACCTCAACAGACGGGACAAGGAGAGAAGAACCCTGGGCAGAGATAACCAGAAGTTGTAGTTACCAGCCCAAGAAGGGTCATTTCCTTGGAACTCAGTGTTGATCCCAGCTCAGTACTGAGCTCCCAGGAGACTCCAGTGGGGAGAACCCAAAGGAACAGCAGCTTCTAAATGTGCCCTACCTCAGTTATAACTTCCCCAGCACACACTTTTCAAGGGGGCACTCCAGGCTCACATAGAAGTTGGGTTTTTTTAAAAAATACTGGAGGTGAATCCCCCAAAAAGGTGTACCCAAATAATCAAAACTTCTGTTGGCTTTTTTTTCTTTATATATATGAGGGTTTCTGGACAAAGGGAAATAAAGAAATGGAAAAGGCCCAGGGGAGATGGGGGTGGCACCTGTCTTCAGTTTTCAATTGCTTAAAACCAGTAAAACCAGAGGACACATAAAGAAGTCAAGTTCCAGTGGACATTCCAGTGCTAAATCACACTCTTCTCCAGAGTACCATTTGTCCAACTGAAAAGTATCTGAATCAAAAAGCTGTGGAACAGAAGCCACCATTCTGCATGGCCACAGCACATGTCCACCCTGACCAGGATGCTGGCTTGGGACACTGATGGTATTTGTGATACCCAGTGCCCGGGCAGGGGCAGCAGGATGCAGCGGCTCACAGCCCACAAGGCCTTTGCAGACAGGGAGAAAATTTCTGCCAAGACTTCTTACACACACCTAAGGCTCATGCCCAGCGTAAGGACTCCCTTCCTCTGCACACACACTGGCTGGCATTCCCATGGAGCTGCATCACTGTCAGACAAGGACTTCTAAATCCCAGAGCCTCACTGCTCACCACACTTAGATACATCCACAAACTACTCAAATGACTGCTACTACACTCAACAGGAACATGAGCTCTCCAGACATGGCATTAGTGTACTGCAAACCTCCTCTATGCATCTGCAGACTCCCCAGGGCTAACGGGATCCCTTCTCTCTGCCGTAAATTCCTCTGCAAAGAGAGCACAGACAGGCAGCCTGATGAACAGTCACCTCACTCTGCCCTTGTAGCAGAGATTTAGCCACCCTTCACTGACCTCTGATAACAGAGACTTCATTTTGCAGTATCTCCTGCAACGAAGTTATGTGTGTTCAGGGTAAAGATGCTTTGGAAGCAGTTGGGCTCCTGGCTGGAGCAAGACAATCTCATCAGTGTCTGAATACCTGCTAAATATTTTCATCTTCTGTTGTAGGATTCAACCTGTGTTTTCTGTGCTGGCAGCATCCACCTGCACCAAGAACCTGCTCCAAGACACAGATAAAGTGAGAGCTCCCTCCTTACCATGAAGGGTGCAGAGATCAGCTGGGGGTGCTGGGGTTTCACACCATCACAGCCCCAATAACTGCATAAACTTACAGGGGAAACAAGGTTTCTAATTCCCAGAAATAAGGGGGTTTGAACCACAGCAGAACCACACAGGGACACTTAGAATGCCAGCAATGCACACAGAGGCTGGAGTAGTTCATATTCCGTGCTCTGTCCCTCTGTAAAGGGCCCCTAAAAACATCCCTCCACTCTCCTAACTTCAGCGCGAGGACTCAGAGAGGTTGCCCTCAACTCTGCAGCATCCTGTCACATCTTACTCATGTCTTCGGCTTCCAAAGGATTGAAAGAGTTACGTTCCTGATTTTTCCCCTGTACAGCTAAAAAGGAGCCTCCCAGCAGGCTCTTCCCCTTGCAACAAGGTTCAGTTTTGGAAAGAGGCAGGTCCCAGATGGAGCAGCACCTGCAAACACAGCTGGAGTGCCGGACACAGCACAGGAAGGAGAGGTCCCATTAAGGAGCCAGCAGACCCTGGCAGCAGAATGCTCCCAGCTCGCTGCCCTTTTGAGGGACATCCAGCTCTCTTAGAAAAAAAAAAATAAAGCCCCATTTTTTGAGCAGCTCTGCTCTCTCTGTTCCATTCTCTGGGTTAAACTTTAGGAGGCACCAGAGGGCAGCTGAAAACTGGTAGAAACCTTCATCACAGCCTAGGAAGGGGAAAAAAAAAAATCAAATAAAACCAAAACAATAAAACAAATGCCACATCATTACCACTAAAGCACATCAACCACCAGGGAAGTACCTGCCCGCTTCACCTGCAGTGGGGATTGGGGGAGGGAAGGTCTGCCACACTCCCAGCCTGCCCTGGAGCCTCCCCGCGTGTCCTACCTGACAATCACATACATGACGGAGCAGTTGCCCACCAGCCCCACAATGCACACGATGGAATAGACAACCACGATGGTGATCTTGATGCTGAGTGGCAGGAAACTGTCCCCTGTGCTGTTGTTAAACCAGTTGCTGGGGAGAAAGCTCAGGTTGAGCATGGAGGAGTCATTCAGCAGCTTTCTCAGGTCAGGGTCTTCAAAAATATGGGCAGGGAAGAGTGGGTCCATCCTGAAGCACCAGCCTGCGCCAAGGACCTGGGGCACCAAGAGACAGTTTTAAAGATCTGCTGTTCAAACAGGCAGCGCGGGACTGTAGGAAAGCGTGTGCATGAGAAACGCTGGGGAAGGATGATTTATTACCAGGGAGAAGGATTATTTACTGCCAGGGAACACAGCCCCGCTCCAACCTCCCCAGGAGCATTTCCATGGGCTGCAACCCCGAGAGCCCGGCGCATCCCGAGCACCCCGGGATCCCGCATATCTCCACACCGCCGGCGCAGGGACGTGCGGGCTGCACACGCCATCCCTCCCAAGGGCTGGATGCTCCCACCTGCCTCTCCCATCCCCGCGCCCCACACGCGGCTTTGCGCCCCCAGACCTCCCACTGCCCACCGTGAACCCCGAGAGCCACTGCAGCCCCCAGCGCGTCTGGGGCACGACCCCGACCCCCCACCCCCCAATTTCGCTCCGTATGGCGATAAAAAGGCAGGAAAAGCGCAAAGTTGGAAATAAACCCCAGGTGGCTGCGTACCTGCTGCGGGTCCTCTCTAGCGCAGCTCAGGACCAGACTCCGCTCCGCGCGGCCGCATCCAGCACCCCCGGGCCGGGGGGATGAGCGGGACAAAGCCGGGGGCTCCGCAGGTGGAGGAGGGGAAGGGGCTGCTCTCGCAGGCAGGGATGCTGCCAGCGCAGGGGGCTGCACCCTGGAGCCCACGTTTTTAAGGAAAAGGGAGGGATGAGAGAGAGGGAGGGAGAGAGGGAGGGAGGAAGGACGGAGGACGGCTGGGCAGAGCCGGGCTGCTCCCACTGCGTAAGAGAAAAGCGGGAGGGAGAAGGAGGAAAAGAAGCAGGGGGGGAGGAAATGATAAATAACCAAACGCAGCGAAGGGAAGGCGAGCCCGCACCTGCGAGACACGGGCAGCGTCCTCCCCCCGCCCCGCAGGCGCCGGGAGCTGCGGTGGCCTCCCTGTCCCACCCCCGGCATGGGGAGGGGGCACCAGCACCCCCCAAGCTCCCCCAACCCTCCCTGCCGCAGCCCTCGACCCGCAGCCTACCTGAGAGATGCTCCCGGCCGGAGACACTGGGAAAAAGGGAAGAATCGGGGAAGGGTACCGGGGAGATCGCGATTCGGGAAGCAGATTCCTTCCTCCTCTGCAATTGTGCAACCTGATCGCTGTGGTAGCGCAGGAGCAGCGGAATGGGGAATCTGACCTAGAAACTGGCAAAAAAAATATAAGGACCAGCGAGAACCAGACGGGAAAAATTATTATTATTTAGTACTCTTCTAGCAGCATTAATTAAAGGTCATTTTTGCAACCCAAACCACCCAGCACTTCGCATCGGAGTGAGAGTAACACACATATTCCAAGAAGCTGCAGTAGTAAATTCATTACCTCAAGGTGGGGGGAGCCACGGAGCCCCCACAGGTGCCTGCAGTTCCCAGTCTGGCTGTGAGATTGTGACCCTTATAAACTCAGTGCCCAAGAGCTGCAGAGCCCCCCAGGTATGCCACCCCTCAGACAGGATGCACAGAGGTCTTTGGGTCCACCCCCAGTTTAATCCCAGATCAGAGGGGGGTTGGCTGCTGAGACCTAGAGCCTCACGATCTGGTGCCTCTGGTCATCTACAGTGTTTCAGCAAAGAAGCCATTTCCCAACAAGCTGAGAACATTTCCAAGTGTTCAGGACATAAGCAGAGACACATAGGTCAAACTCAATTTGAGCCACACTGTTACTGCCCAGGAGGTGGAGAAAAGGAACATGAGCTCTGGCATCAAATGCTTTTTTGATTCCCAAACCCAGAGCCAGCTCCTGTGGCCCAGCAGGCAGTCAGGGCTATCCCTTTCTACCCCAGTTCTGCTTTAATGGATGTTTGGGGACGTTTAGCACAAAAGCTGCATCTTCTTCACAGGGAACGCAATGCTAAGGTATGGTGTTGCATGGTAATTTTCCTGAATGCTTCCACAAGAGCAAATCTCAGCTCTAACAGAGAAAAAAACATGACCCAGAGATACAGCCCCCCTGTGGGAGAGAACAGTTGTACTGCTTGAAAAAGTGAGGGGTTTGTCAGTCCACTAATGAGAGTGTGAAATAAACACTAGACTAGACATTACCTTAATTGTTAATGGATTGATTTTCAAAGGCTGAAGGGAAGGACAGCAGTAAATCAGTGCAAGAGCTCCCAGCTGGACAGCCCAGGAGCTGACGGGAAGAGTGTTTGCAAATTCAGCTCTGCTCTTCTCTGTTGGCTTCAACCCCATAAATGCTCTCAGCCCTTCCCACACTCCCATTTATGTTAATTCAGTGCAGCAAATGCATCAGGTTCACCTATTTATCTTGTTGTGGTGCTCCTTTCCACCTGGCAGCTGTGTTTCAGAATGGCTGCTGTAGAAGGGATCAGAATTGCCACCTTGAACTACTGACAACCAAGATGTGCCTCATGTCTGGGACAAGCACTCTTCCAAATTCCCCTCATCCATCCATCTAGCATCTTCTCACTGTTCCTCCCTGCCCTCTTTGCATGGGAAAAAGCCCAAGGATGTTCATGCTGCACCTTCAGTCCCAATCACATGGTTTCACCCCAATTCCAATTCAGTAATGGAGAGTATTGTCCTTCCAGAGCATCTCATGGTATCTTAACACCTGCCCTTCTCAGGATCCCTGGGATGATGAGCAGAGAACAGTCATCTCAAGAGCAGGACTCTTGCCAGATTTCTTCCTAATCAGAATTCTTCATCTGGTCGATTGGGGTCTATGCACCAAGGCTGGGAAGGAAGTCCACCAAAATTTTATTTGCAAGACCCAAGAGGACTTCTCCCAGCATAATTCTTGAAAAAACAGATCCCCTCTTCTGCCTGAAGGTTTCTCTTCAGGAAGGATGTTAACAAAAGCCAAAAAACATAAATTTACAAGAGTCCAGATCATCAACATGCAAGTGAAAACATGCATTCATGGTAATCACCTTTTTTCTCAATTCCACTTTCCACTGAATATCTGCAAAATGCAATTCAAACCAAGAGTACACAAAAGGTTGTTGATGAATTTGGTAAATAATTACTGTACCCATTAACAAATTAAAATGTGTCTGAAAATGAGCTTTGTGCATATTTGGAGTTTGCCTGCAAGTTTTCAGAGGCTTATAATATAAAGAACCAGAGCTGAGGCCCAAGCAGACTTGTTGTCCACTCAGTTAATGGATATTGGATATGGATATTGGAATTGGAAATGGCAGAGGAAAGACTCTGGGCTTTCCCCACATAGACTCATGGAATGCTTTGGGTTGGAAGGGACCTTAAAGCTCTTGCTGTTTCACCCCTGCCATGGACAGGGACACTCTCTACTTCCTCTAGACGAGGTTGCTCCAAGCCCCATCTCACCTGGCCTTGAACACTTCCAGGGATGGGGCATCCATAGGTATCTCTATCATTTCTACCTCCAGACTCTGGAGCATCAGTACAGTCTACTCAGTTGGGGATGAACAAACCTCAATTTTTTCAGGATAATTTAGTTCAAGCACCAATAGTTGCACCTTCTGCTGTTTCAACTAGTTTAACTTTACAGACACTGTTCCTAAATGTGGAGAATTTTTGCTGATTCTGCAGAATACAGCCCACAGCCACCTGCACATCTCATAATAGCAACAGCCCACAGTGTTGGGGCTTATTTTGCTTTTTCTGTCTGGAGGTGAAGACGTCTGCATGTCAGAGCTGTTTTGTCACCTTTAGCAGAGTTTGCCAATCTGTTTAATCAAGGCCATCATGAGCAGAGAATTAATTTTGCAAGATGTGAAATTATTTCTCATGCAGAGAAAAAGTGCCTGGGCTGGAGAGGAGAGGGAGGAAGGCTGGGGGGCAAGTGAAGTGTGCTTGAAAGCAAAGCTTCATAAATGCAACTGTCACTCTTGGGATGATGGGCGTCTGGCTAATTACTTGCCAAATGCTAATTAGCTGAATTTGTATCACAGCCACTGGTGGTGGGTGAAAAGTCATAACAAAATTTAAAACCTGTCTCTTGATCCACAAACCCCACTTTTCCAGGGTCACCCCTGTGGGGGCATTCAATGGTACTTTACAGAGACAGCAGTGGCAAGTTCTGTTCCTTGCATGATGCTATAAATCACATAACACAAGGCAAGAGAGATTCCACAAGTGGATTATCTGTCCTCTATCTCCAGCAGACTCATTCAAAGAATGAGAAATAACATCTGTTAAGAAGGGGACATTGGCTTCTTCAGTATTTGCAATAATACATATTCATTGTAGCTTCTGTATTTGTCTCCATCAGGCTCCTTTTAGAGATGGCAGAAATCTCTGCAGATGCTTTTCTGTACCACTGAGCATCAGAACAAAAAGAAAAACAGAACTGCTCCCAAGGAGCCAAGAGGGACCTGGGAATAAACACATTGTGGGGGAAAAGGATCCTGCTGACTTCAACTTGCATTGGGGTGTTACATAAAACTCAGACCCACCGAGAGGAACAGGGTCAGCAGGACGTCACGGGCCATGTTCCACCTCTTTTCAAGTCCCAGTTTCTCTTCCACAATCAAACTTCTCAGGAAAATCAGATTTCAGGCAAAATCTCCAGCTGCACATGGCAGGGTGATGGGGAGGGTCCAGCCCATATCGAAGGTGACCGATCCCACCACTCTCAACACCTGCTGTGCCAGAGATGTGGGTTCAGTACCTGCTTCCCTCTGTACCCCTAAACCCCCCCTTGCTGCTGGCTGGGGACCTTCTGCCCATTCCCAAGACTGCAAGGAACTGACCCATAGGAACAGGCTTATTGTACAATAAAACAATTTCCTGCAAGGGACAGCTCAACCCCAAAGCCCCTGAGCTAACCAGGCTGGAGTCAATGGGTTCCTCTTTCTGAAACAGCAGAACAAGTCTAATCCATCCCTGCTGCAAGCACAAAGAGAAAGGAAATCTCTCCATTTCTCTTCTACAAGGCCCAGGGTAAGGAGAATAACCAGAATTAGTGCCAGCAGCTGCCTGCATTTGGAAGAATACTGTGTGTGGTGCTGGGCCTGATCCTCACTACTTACATATAATTAGAGTTGATCCTTTCACCAAAAATTTATTTACAGCAAAATCCCTCAAGCCCTAACAGGAAAAAGAGAGCACAGGATGCTACCTAATTCATTGAAATTTTAATATTTGCCATAATTATATGCAATTTTCAAGGGGCTGATCATTTCAGGTGACTGCGGATGAGGCCATTAATCTTCACTGCAACATTAAATTCTGTTCTACAGTTTTATTCCTCTTTATATTTCAAACCCAAGCAAGTTCCTTTGCTCTTACAGGATGGAAATCCCTCCTTCCCCTCCATTATCCCTGGCCCAGAACACTGATCCCTTTGCCACTCTGGGAATGGGTCCTCAGCATCCAAGGCTCACTGTTTAGGTATCCCAGGTGCTGAGAGACAAAGTATCTCTGATTTAGGGAAAGGCAACCACGGTTACAGGATTTACTCAGTAACAAACAGCAGCAGACGATGAAATCAGATCCTCTGAGCCTCATCCCAGCACTTTAACCTCTTATCCCCTAGGGAGAGAATCATCTCTGTGCTCAGATGGCGATTTTCACAGAAGCCTTTCAAAGTAAAGATCTGCTTATCACCTCTGTGCTGCAGTCATTTTATGTAGCCAACAGCTTTGGAGAGCAACAAAATCACTGCCAAAAAAGTCTGACACCAAGATATCCAGCGTCCATTTGCTGTTTGCTTCCCCCTGAACTTGCTTTCCCCAAAAAGATGTTCTCTCAAGATCTCACTGTTATGTGGATCAATAGCAGCTGATGCCCGACAAACTAGCACAAAGCCAGTTGTTTTCACAGCTTTAACCCACCTGAACTCAGCCTCAGAAACCTTCCCTGGCTCCATTTTCTAGCAAGAGGAAACAATAGATGTTTACTGAAAATTTCAAGCAACTGTAGAGGGAAATGTATTCCCATCAGTTTTTCAAAGGCTTGAATATCTGCCTTGAAAAGACTCCAGTCTAACAAATCTGTAACTCGAATAACCACCAGTTAGGTAGAGGATATGTATGTAAATAATATGCCACAAGCAGCAGATATGTACTGTCTCCTCACATATGCTATTTATGTGGCTGTCACGCTCACTCTGGAGATGTCACACAAAGCCATTCCAGCAGCACCACACATGCACTCCCCTCCCCATAATTTTATGTGGGATTGAGAGTCAACAGCCCTGCTGGGATAAGTTGGTTCCAACAAATCTGTGCTGAGTCACAGAAGCCAAAAAACAGTGCCTGAAGGTTTGACAGGGTATAAAAACACTTCTAAATGGGTGTCATGGAGATGTCAGTGGCTGCACCCAGCCATGACTGCCCAGAGGACAAGCACAAGTTCACTGAGCATGCAGAGGTGCACTGGTGACCATGGGATGGGCTGTCCACCACCCTGGGCTGCTCAGAGCTCACTCCCAGCTGGGGAACTTGCATCACTATCCTAAAAAATTATATTTAATCTCCATCAAGAACCTTTCCCACCTTGCCTCAGGCCAGGGCTTTACCTGAGAAGCTGCTTCATCTCACAAGCTGAACAATTTCCACAAGCTCCTCCAAACCCCCTTCTCCAGCCCCATACAACCCTTTTATCCCTTACCCATCCAATCCACATCACCTGCACTCCTCATGGCTGAAATCATGTCACCTGAGGCTCCTCCCCTCTATGGGCTCTTCCAGCCTCAACAAGGCTTGTTGCAGAAATGCTGCAGTGACAGCTTGGGGGAACTGGGAGAAGTTTTCAGACCCAGTTCTCAGCAAAACCACTGATGTCCAGACTGAGTATGTGGGATTGAAGCAGGGTTTTGAATGTAAAAAACTGTGTGAAAGGTCTTTAGGAAATAGATACCCTGCCACAATTTTCACTACTGGGTCCTCAGAAACACAAAAGGAACGTATTTGGGGCTGTTATTTCTGAGTGTTCCAACTGGGAGGCATAAAACAAAGTACAGCTGCCCTTTGGCACCTCATCCTCCCTTCAGACACAGGGAGATGCTCCTCCAGGCCTGACCCCAGCTCTGTCCCAGTTTCTGAACCTCATTACTTCCCCCAGATTGCCCTCAAGACTCTGTTGCTTCTTATCTTATGCTTTTTTCCAGGCTCACAGCCTCCATCCCCTTGGCTGAGCCCATGTCAGGCTGAGTCCATCTCTGGAGGAGTGTGAGCTCAGTGCCAGAGGCAGGATCTGCCAGCTACACTCAGCACAGAAACAAGGATTGACTTTTTGCACCATCCTTCTCCTGCACACACCCAGGCAGTGCTGCAAACTCATTTAGGAGGTGAATGGAAGGGAAGAGATAGCAGGAGCCTGGGGCTAAAATGCAAGAGCTGAGAGTAAAGGAGCATCCCGGAGAGGTGAAGATCCATCCCAGGGGAGCTGCAGTTGTCAGAGATACCCAGATTGAGGGCACCATCATCTGAAAGCAATGTCCCCCCAGTGAGCTGGACAGAGAAGCTGAAGGCTTTGCCATCCATCTCCTCAGCAGCACCAGCACGGCCATGCAGGTTCCCATCCCCTTCCCACTGATCACATCCCTGCTCAGTTCACATCACAACCTCTCACAGCACTTGTATTTGCTCTGCTCCAAATAGTCCTTCTCCAGTACAAACCAGATCAGATTTCCTCTGGAAACCATCCCAGATTGCTGAGAAATCCTGACAGCATCCACAAGTGCTACAGCTTGCTGAGACCACAGACATGCCCAGGGATCCCATTGCTCAGGTCTCAGCAGCACCAAAATGTGGAACAGCTGTGACATGAAACTGGGAAATTTCATGTGCTGTTGTAAAATCTTACTGTTAATTTGGGCGATTTTGCACTAGAATCATCTCAGATCCAATCCAGTAACTACGGGAGGGTTTTTGATTGTTCACCACACTATGCAGGACGAGAGACTTATTCCTTCCCCAGGCCTCATTTTGCCATCTGAGCACCAAACCTTCACATTTTGAAGTGATAAAGTAGTGACAGAGATGCCTTGGAGAATGCAGACACAGTCTTAGACATCTAATTCCTTTAGGATTCACTGGATTAGTTTTTGAGGAAACTTTGTGAGACCATGCCACAAGTCTTCACCTTTTATTATTACTCTATATACTGAATGCTTCCAGTTGCCAGGCCTGATGTGTGATTGAAGCTTTGTAGTGCTAACATAATAAAATGCTGCAAAGGTCAGGGACAATGCTGAGAACAATTTTTCCTCCCTGTCCTGACACCCTCTGCCTCATGACCTCTGGATCAGGCAACACGTGACGTTCCCAAAAGATGTTTCTACAAGTTCTTCCCAAGGTTCCCCCAGGGCTGAGGTTTGATGCAGATGGATTAGGTCCCAATTCTGCAGAGGGTCTATCAGATAAAAAAACAGACTCCAGAGCAACAAAACCCTCTCCCAGAGTTTTCAAAAACTCTGTTATTGAAATAAAAATTTTAAACAGTCCAAAAATTCTAAAGCACCATTGAGATGTTATCTTTGTATGAGATTGCCCTACAAGCTGGGGCATCATTTCGTGCTATCCATTGGTCTCAAGAAAATCTGAATGAGGGCTGAGGAAAAGGGGGAGGAAAGGGAAATGGCATTTTTAATATTGCTCCTGGAGCTGAGGGCCAATTATACTTTTGGAGGTTTAGATTTGTGCTTTCCTGCAGACTTTGATCTTTCAGACAAGATGGATTAGATTCTGCAACACACTTGGACTTGCTTTTACTAACTTTAAACTAGATATTAAAGAAGTTCAGTGCCATAGTCACCAAGGATGGTTGTTAAATTTTGCCCAAGGATGCCTTTTATTGCTGCCTCATTGTGAATCTCAGATAATGACAGTAAAATTTAAATTAACCAGCTGTTTTATTACTGTCCTCTTTGTCCTTGTTTTCTTCATGTAAGGCTTCAGGTAGTGAACAATTCCAGACAAGCACCCACACGTCCCATTACAAACCCCAAAGCCTGCAAAATGGGCTGGTTGCCATCTCCTGCCCAACACCTCTTGAGCTCTTCCATGGGTTTGCAAATCCCATTGGAACCAGCAGGTGATGCTGCAGCAGAAAACATGGGGTTCATTCTGCCTTCTATTAGGCTTTTGTTTTCCTCCCATAAAATTCACATGTGAGAAAAATCCTGCAGTCTTGGTGGGAGATTTAGAGAGTGTGGGATAGAAATGATGACATGTAACATATGGCTTTGTTCTCACTGTCTAGTCAGCTCTTCAATCCCAGGCAAGACTCATGGGCTTTTTCACACCTAGGACAGAGCAAGGACCTCTGAACTCATTGCAACTTCTCCCTGGTGGGAGGTTGGTGGGGTCTGAGCTTTCCCTTGAGCTGCCCTTCCTGCAGCACTTACAAAGCCCTCAAGCTGCACTCCCACTCCACTGCCCTCGCTGTGACATTCCCAGTGTGTGACACACACCATGTGTCCTCTTGCAAGTCTGCAGGTGTTGGAGTGAACCTCGTGGGAAGCAGCTGGGAAAAGGAGACTTGTGCTCAGCATCTTGTTAACTTCTAGTGTGCTCCTCTGCAAACGTGGTGAATGACCCTGTCCAAAGAAAGGAGACGGTTTTTCCTTTTCCAAGGCATCAGCAGCAGGTTATGGGAGTCACACTGATTTGCAAGTCTCCCTGGCAAATAATCTTGATGGTCTTCCCTTGAAGCTGCAACATTGCAAGGGTTAGCAGCACAACAGATGTGCCTCTCTGGGCTGTCGGTTTGCTTTTAGTCCTTGAGTTAATTCTGTATCTAAATGTTTATGGCTGAGATCTCTGCCTGTGAGAGAGATCACATTTATTAGATAAAAAGGAGAAAGAGAAATGGGCATGTCCTCACTAAATACCAGCAGAACAGAATCCCTTTCTGCTGGAGATATAAATTCTCTACCAGCCTTCTCCAGCACCACCATGGCTGGAGAGTGGGACCAGGTGCCTGCACAAGTCCCTGCTCCCCTCCTGTCTCCAAACAGAACTGGCACACAGCTGGTCAGTCCCAGCCCCATCCAGATGTGCAGCCACCACCTCATCTGCTCCATTCCCACAAGAGCTGATGCTCTCCAACTGCCACCAAGGGCAGGAACAGCCCAGCCAATGCTGTGGCACCTTCCCCCTGCAAACATTCCCTCCTAAGTGGGCCAGAATCTGTCCCAATGCCTTATTTGTCATCACCCCTGTTACTGTCATCCCTGTGATGTGCAAAGCAGGAGCACATGGACTTTTGCCACCTGGGCTTTGTGTGCTGCTGTAGCCCGGGAGGGATAACTTGTTTCATTCCCCTGATCACTCCTTGGCTTTAGCCTTAACTGGCAGCTCCAATGTGTGATATGTGCTAATTCTGCTCAGACAAAATCTAAAAATCAAATCAGTAGTGTTACCAGAAACATTAAACTATGTGGAACAGACACTTGATAGGCAGCCTCCACTCCAGGGGATGGGAAATGCAAAAGATCTTCCTGACAGGCACTGACATGTGCAAGTGTTGCCAAACTTCAGCAGCCGAAGGGGAAACAATAATCTTCAATATGTCAAGGGAAAAGTTTGCTGCTTTCAGTCCTTCCCCACTCACCACAGGGAGCAAGCCTCAAATATCCTGTTTGGATGATTGGACCTGCTGGAAAGAGTCAAGAGGAGGTCACAAAGATGCTCGAAGTGCTGGAGCACCTCTGCTGGGAGACAGGCTGAGAGAGCTGGGGTTGTTCAGCCTTCAGAAGAGAAGGCTCTAGAAAGACCTCAGAGCCCTTTCCAGTGCCTACAGGTGTTCCAAGAGAGCTGGAGAGGGACCTGGGACAAGAGCCTGGAGTGACAAGACAAGTGGAGAATGGCTTCAACCTGACAGAGAAAAGAGTTAGATTGGATATTAAGATGAAATTCTTCCCTGTGAGGGTGGTGAGGCCCTGGCACAGGTTTCTTGCCTGCACAAATCCCATCCATCTTTTCTAAGGAACTTCACCACTGCACCCAGGTGCCTTCCACATAAAAGTGCAGGAAACTCTGGAGGTTTGGGGCACTGTAGGAGCCATTTATTTCCAGAATGGAAGTATACCAGGCTTAAAAGCTTTGCTTGATGAATATTTTTGTAAAAAGCTTTCCGTTTCTTTTACTTTCCTTCCCTTTGAGGATTTAGTTCAGTGGATGTGCAGTGATTTCCCTGAAGACATACACAACACTCGGATACAAAGAGAACAAACAAAGATCACAAGTTCAAAGCAAACTTTCGTATCCCCTTTTAGTTTCTAGCTCAATCCTAGATGAATTTCATCCAAATATTCAGTCATTTTCAGTCCACCCTGTACGGCATTTTTCCCAGAAAGGAGTGATGCCACTAACATTTTCTTGAAAGCTCCAGCTGAAGTAAGAACCAAGCCCTGGGTAAAAGACAGGGTGACCTTAATGACAAATAAACAAAAGAAATGTGAAACAGATACAGAGTCCTCCACAGCATCCTCCCATGACATCAGTCACCTCAACAGTGCAAAATGTCACCTCTGGCAACCAGATGGCGTGGCTGAAAATTTCTAGGAAAAGAGGATGAAAGAAAGAAATAAAAAAGATTTGCTTTCATTCTAAGAAACATCAGGTGCAGCTGTTATCCTCCAGGAGAGGATGGAAAAATCATTTCCTGTTTACCTGGGGGGCTCTTGGGTATTTTATTCCTTAATGAGACATGGCAAAAACTAAGGAGGGAAGGGGAGGAGGCACATGCAGCCTCCTGAAGCTGGCACTGCTCCTTCAAACCTTGGGACAGGGGCCTGGCAGCTGCCTGCACTCAGGGCACATCTCAGCCCATGCCATGGAAAAGGGCTCTTGAGAGCCAGCCCAAATGTGGTATAGCTGAAGATGTTCATGGCAGTGGCAGAATCCAGCAGTAAATTCATGCTGCCATAAATGTGAGCCCTATCAGCACTGCCATAAACACCCATGGCTACGACTTTCAGCTTCTCCCTCTTGCCAGTCTGCCCACCTTCTCCAAACCTGTTTGTAGTTCATCATCTGCTTTGGGCAGGAGCATTCCCCCTCTCCCTCCGGGCAGGTCCCATCTTCTTCCACCCTGAAATGACACAGGGACCTTTTCCATCCTCAGCAATCCTTTTGCCACTGCTGAGCCTACACAGTGCACACATTAAAGCACCAGCCAGACCTCTGCTTCGTCACAGCCCTAGATGACAGGGTGTATTTCAAAAGCACGGGAAAGCCTTTAGGGAGTCATTTAGGAGATGATAATTATCAGTTCCCAGGTCATCCCTCAGACTGTGGGTCAGTGCCAGGAGCAGGGGTTGTGTCCTCCCCAGCTCTGAGCATCTTCATAAGGGTGCAGCTCTCTCCAGATGCCAGGTGATGCCTGTTCCCTGCTGTGGCACTTCGTGTTGGCATGAAACACAACCAGTTGTACAACCCTGCAGGAACACAAAAGGCCCCAGGGACACCAGAGTCCATATGTGTGTGTGTCCCTTCCAGCCCAAGCTGTTCTGTGATTCTGTGATTGTCTCAGATCCAGTTTGGGACCTTGGGATGAACCCACTGTGGCTCTGGCCCCATCCCAAGCTCTGCTGTCCTGGAAGCCCATTTACCCCTGGAGAGGGGCAGGGCTATTGCACTGATCTACCTGGGACTCTACCAAGGGATTCAGACAGGGAGGAAGATGCCCAAAATTATGTCTCCTGGGATCACACATTACTCACAGCCCTGCTGAGGGACATCTCTGAGCTTTTCCCAGCCCAGCTGACCAGTGGCTGCTCCTGCTCCCTTTGCCTTCCATTCCCCCAAGGGCACCATGTGCTTGAAACGTGCTACGTGTCTTTTCTCCTGGTTAAATCCTGGTTTTGTCTTTCATGTGCAATGTGAATCTTGCTCAGCTCTGCATCACAGACTCATGCTCCCTTTTCCAAATTCCTGCCTCTCAGCAAGGCCAATGCACAGATCTCCAGGTTGCTCTTCAGATACTTTATTTATGTGGCTTTGGGCTGAATATTGAAATGGGCTGTTTGGTGATTTCATCATTAGATGTTAAGATGCAGCTGCATAAATACAGCTCCTAAATTTTCTTTTTTTAAATTTTAATGTGAAAACACTAATGTCTGAGTACAGCTGCTGTTCCTATGAGTGACCAATTTTGAGAGTACAGCTGTATTTTTCTGGCCCATCTTCTTTTTGCCTCCTTGTGCAGTATTTGTTTCCCAAGAGAAAACAACAGATCAATTTTGCTTCATTATGTTCACTGCACATTTTTAGAGATTCTTTATAAAATTCACTGTACTGTTCCACCCTGTTTATCTGAAGGGTTGTAGGAACTTGAAGCATCATTAGATTCTTGTCAGGAATTATTTCTGCCTACAATTTACAGTCTCTGCTTGGAGAAAAGCATCAAAGGCAGGGGAGCTGCCCTGGAGCTTGTTAGCTGTGTGAGGCTGTGCCCTTTGTGCAGATCACATCAACAGCTCACCCAGGGCTACTGAAACCTCCTGATGTTTTGTGGAAGAAACCCCCACCCCTATGCAGGACAGGCCTGACTTTGCTTCCCACATTCTGCTACCAGACCACAATTCCCAGCTCATCTGCAGCAGGTTTTTTCCTCACTAAAATCCTAGTGGAAAAAAACCCCTTCACCTCTTCATCAGTGTTTGTTCCATGTTGTACATAAAAGCTTCCAAAACCCAATGGGACACAAGCATATCCAATACTACTGATGAAAATAATGGCTCCTGTTTGACCCCTGGTTTCTCCCAGTCCTCTCTCTTTAATTGCAAACTCTTCAAGGCACATTTCATAGTTCAGTTTGTGTTTGTGCAGCATCTGCTGTGGTGTGGTTTGGGACCGAGCTGCTGGATGCTGCTGCTGTCCAACATGTGCTTGGAGCAGTATCCCAACACTGCTGCTACCACCACTTCACCCCTCCAAGGCCAGAACTGAGGTGGAACAGCTTGAAACAGCATGATTGTTTGTAATTTTTTCTACTTGGCCAGAGAAACTCGATAAAATAAGTTTTCTTTTACTTCGTAATATGTTCCTAAGATAGAACACTCAGGCATTAAATCATTGCCTACAACGGACTCACATATCTCTTGTTTGTCCTCCTGGAAGAAGTGACCTTAAAAGACTTGTTCATCAATTCACCCCTAATACCTCTGGGCCACTGCCGAAACAGCTTTTAACCTGAAATCACATCTTACATATGAAACCAGAGGGAAGATAAACCACACAACTTTATGTTAGCCTGTACCAGTCTTTAACTTGGGAAATCAATCAAAAAACCTTGGAAGTCCACAGAAATGTCACAAGCATTTGCTTCCACACCCAGAGGGGTCAATGCCTGCATTCCAGTCCTGGTGGCACCTGGAACAGGTCATGTCACCTTCCTCCCTGTATCTCTTGCTCTCCCCATCCCTACAGCTGGAGTCCCTCTAGACACAACCAAAAAAATCCAGACATTGTCACCAAAGTTTGTTGGCCAACAGGCACACTGTTTTGTTGCTATTGCCACACTTGTGGGCCATGGGCAGCTTTTTGCCATGGGACTGTGGAGTGTTGGGTGACTGGGATGCTCCCTGGGGCCAAACTCAGCCCAGTGGGAGAGGTTTGCTCTGGGGCTGAGCACCTCCAGTGTGGCAGAAGTCTCTCTTGACCACCCACATAACCCATTGCTCCCAGCAGGAATGACTCAACCAGCAAGTCCCAAGTGACAGCATTTTTGCGCAATGGATGCAAAGCAGAGGCATTACTTATGGTGGGAGTGGGTGGCATTGGGGGATTGTGCCCCCAGGGCAGCAGTCACCCAGCAACTCCAGGAGGCTCTGCCTGTGCTCAGCCACCCTCCTGGCTGATTCTCACAGCCCTTGGGTCCTTTCAAGTGAATGTTACAAACAAAGTTGAAGCACAAGAAGAATTGATAAATTGGGTCTTGCTTTGGGGTGAATTTGTGTTTCTCCTTGGATTTCATGGCTTGCCTGTGGGTCATTGCTAACAGCCATGGTGATGTTGGGAGGAAGGGTGAGGTTTGGGCAGCATCACTCCCTGCTTCCAGTCACCCACAGGTGGGAGCAGCTCTCAAGAAGGCAGAGGAGGAGCTCTTAAGAAGGCAGAGGAGGAGGTACAGCACAGGAAGGCACAGGGGGGTACGGTCCTGAACCAGGACTGGGAGCAGTCAAAGTGGCCATGTGCAGGGTAACTCCAGGTTTGGCCAATTGTATGGACCATCAGTGCAGCAGGGATGGGGACAAGGGGGAAGCCACCCCCATGGCAAAGTCCAGGCTGCCCAGCAGAGCCTCGGCTGAGGAGACAGAGAGCTTTGTTCCAGTCATGGACATGTCTCTGAATCCCAGAGAGCCACAAGGCTGGTCAGGCAGGGGTACTCCAGCAAGCTCCAGCAACTCATTACTTTCAATGCACAAACACTGTCGTTGAGGTGTCAGAAAACAGGTGGCAAGACAGAAAGAATAGCCAACACCTCATTCCTCTGAACCTGTCTCACTGCAGGCAGTGGTTTTCCATCCAAAAATCTCCCAGCCCACCAAAAATTTCAGCTTATAATCTTTTTTCATATGGACCCATCAGCATCTTTGGGAAGACAGAAAGGCAAAGTGTCTTGTCTTTGGAAGACACCGTGAAGAAGGTACCTCTGGACACAGATCCCATGACACCCATGTGTTTGTAGCAGGGTTAAGTCTAGTGCTGAGAATTTATCCAAGTGCCTTCTTGGATGGAGTACAGCCATTTGGGTAGATTACACTGCTATTTTATTTTTTTCTTTTAAAAATGTTCTGTTCCTTTGTATTGCATCCTCAGTCATCACTTTTACATCCTAGGGAAAAACCAAAAAGCTCAATTCTATAACAAAGAGCTCAGCAAGAGGGTTTATGTCTTGAAAAGACCAGTGCTGAAGCTCATGGAGGTTGAGTCCTTATCACTGCCAGACCCCCAGTAAAGCTCCCACCGTGGGGTAAGGATCTCCCACCCCTGCATCTCCCTGCTCCCACCATTTCTTCACTGTGCCCCCTTGAGTGGCTTAATCCAAATTCCATGTGAAATTATGTCAAGCACTTTGCAAAACCTCAGGAATATTACAGCTATCTAATAACCATGACTAAGCTAATGAATTCAGACTCCTGGAGGTCTGTGTTTCATAAATCCATTAGTTTTATTCCTAGTGCTTAATACTTCAACATTTGCATTCCCCTTCACCTACACCATTATGTTGTCCAAGATTACTGGCTTGTGGTTTCTGGGACATAGTGACGGCCTTTTTAAAATACAAACCAGCTTTCCCAACTTGTGTGTTGTTGATTAAACGCAAACATCTGCAGACCTCAATTTTCTGAACCACTCAAATACAAGTTATATGGACACTGATTTCTAAGTGTACCCCCTGACAACACAGACATAATTTACTACACTGTTGATTAGAGATGGAACTGGAACAATTTTATCTCACATCAGGGAGATAAAGCACATCATTTTGTCTTTCTAAAAGCCACAAAGAAATACTGGCCAGATATTGTTGTGCTGATTGAACCTTGTCATCCAGTGATGAACCCACCAGCTGGCACTACTTTTTTCTGTTTAATGATATTTGGAGTTTTTGTTCTTATTCTTGATAGTCACAGATTTCAAGCTCTGTTAATAGTTGTCCCTTATCAGCAGGCTAAGCTTCATAATTTCTGATATATGTAATTTATTATCTATTTTCTTTTACAAACTACTGGGTTTGGGGTTTTTTTTAATTACCTTCTCTGACCTGAATCTGGAAGATCCTCAAGCCAAATCCAACATCTCTTTAAAATTAATTGCAGGGGCTTGTCCACATGATGATCTCTACCTAAAAATTTCCAACATTTCCCTCTTCTTGTTTATATTTTGGCTTTCAGACAATTCCAAGCCCAACTTCCCCCCGTGCTGGAGAGTCAGCCCTTTGGGAGATGCTGTAGGACCATATGGCCATAAACAATGATGATATTGATGGAAATGCCCTTTGTCAGCCCATATTGGACATAATCAGGCTCTGATCACTGGTTCCTAGGCAACCACAAAATTCCTGTCCAGCAACCAAGTCCAGAATAGGCTTTGGGCTTCTTTTGGTCAAAATAGCTGGTATGTTAGAAAATTGTTAGCTGTCATTATGAGAAACTCTTACAGTGTTTTAATTACTGGCTACTCAGGACTTCCAGCAGAAGTCACCCTCAGTCATGACAGAGATTTGCTTCCTGCAGGTCATCAGCTGGAACAGCAGAGCCCACCCCGCTCCAGGGTGCAGCAGCTCCTCAGGCAAAGGGTCCCTCTCCCACCTCCCCAGTTCTTTAGGTAATCTGCTCATCCACACTCATTCTTCACTCCTCCAGCAGGAAGAAAAAGGGTTCACAGAGCTACAGGCAAAAGCAATCCCTGCTCCTAGAGATGGCAATTTCCCTTCCCAGAGAGGTGATTCCTGAATTTTCAGCCTCCCAGAATTTCCAATCACATTTCTGAGCAGTTATTTGCTGGAGCTGAATCTCTCCAGCTTTCTGCTCCTATCTTCTTGTCTTAAGCCACTTCTGATTTCCCCCTGGACAGAAATTAAATCTGAATAAGGAATTTCTTCTTGGGAAATAACATTCTCTCTCCAAGGGATATATTATTTTTTCTTCAGTTAATTAAAAAGTGAATTAGAGTCATCATTTTGCACACTTTCTTTGAGGTTCTAACCAATCTGGAGGTTGTGGGCAACTGAAAGGCAGCAAAGACTCAAAAGAGCATGAAACAGCCTTTTGCAGCAAGAGATGAAAGCGTCAATGCCAAAAAATCCCAACCAATCTCTTGGCACATTTCAAAGGACCTGAGTGTTGGCAGCCAACCATCAAGAGGGCAACACTGAGAGAGAGATCACAGGGAGAGTTTGTCATCTGGATCTGCTCTCACATCCCAGCAGGGCCCCAGGAGAAGGTGGCCTGAAATAGAAATGCTCCAGATATTGGTCAACTGAGAAAACGTGCTGAGAGCCACTTGTGCCAATCCCTCTGTGGCCTCTGCAGAGGGCACGTGGCTCCACAGAGTCCTGCCACCCACAGCCATCAAACACCAAACCAACTTCCCTCTCCCTCCATCCTCAAGTTTTTCCAGGCACAGTTTTAGGGCAACCATCCTCAGTCTGACCTCCCTCCTGACCTTCAGCACACCTAAGGCTGTCTGCAAATCTCCCTGTCCTCTGTCCTATCTGTCCTTTCATGTATCAGAGATTTCCCAGACTTGATGGACTATGAGCATCAATCCCAAAGAACAACACATTGGGAAGCTCAGCTCATGCTTGTCTCTCTTTGTCGCCCTCATTTTGGGGGCAAGGAAAACTGTCATACGAGGACATTTCACACCACAGTGATACATCTGCTTTCAGAGCTCCTGGGCCTTTCTTTGGGCTGTGTGAAACCCAAAGATTCTGTATGTCCAGTGAATTGGAGATTCAATCCCTACTTCATTCAGAAAAAGGTTTTTCAGCCCAGCAGGCAAAAACCAAAACAAAGTCTCTCTGTTAAAACCCCACTTAATCAAAACTCAGCTTTTGCTGTGGTATTCCGGGTAGCTGACAACTCCTGGAGTCATTTTTGCCCAAAACACTCAGTAGCTTTCCTTCCATAAAAAGGATTCCGTTTCAAAAGTGGGGATTTAAAGATTTCTCTGCAACACCTCCGAGCTCTTCCCACCTGTGAGAGCTGTGCTGCCTCAGAGTGGGACAGCTGGAAGGTAAAAGCCAGGATACCTGGTTTCAGCACAACGTTGTTTACCCAAGCAGAGAACAACAACAACAGAGATTTCATTTCCTTTCAGGGCACAAGAAATGCAGTGAGTGAAGGTGAGACTAAATAATACAACCGACAGAAAGAGAGCAAGGCAGAGGAAGGTTTTGAAGTCCTTTTTCTTTGCCAGGAGGAGTGAAAACCTTACAGTAGCCTTTACATCTGCACCTCCCTGGTTGTCTTCAGCCTCTTAAAAAAGCTGGCCCAAATACTCCGCATACAGTCTCACCTCACACCTTCCCAGCTGGCTCCAGAAGGACCCAACTCCCCAGGTAACGAAGTTTAATATGGTCTGGTTTGGGTTTGCCACTCAAACTGTTGATCCAGCTCCTTTGTTATATTTCAGGGCAAAGGTGCTGCTTATTTCTGGAGGACAATGAGCAGAACAAAAGATTCCTGAGACTTTTGTTCCCAGAAAAACATAACAGATGTGTTGTCATGGACTTTGCAAACACAGCACAAGGTCCTGGGGCCTCAGTTTAATGAAACACTGGGGTATGTGTTGAAGTCCATCCTTTTCCAGGAAAAAAAATATTTAAAAATTATATACATGTATATATACTTGAGATTTAAGCAGGGGCTTAAGCATGTACAGTCAAACTGTGACAGAAAGGGTGGGCAGCTGAGCCCACCCAGAGCTGACAAACTGCGAAGCAACTGGTGCTCACAGAAGTGGAAGGAATATACAAACAAGATGCACAGAAGGAGGAGTGACATCTTGGCACTTCATTGTAATCAGAAACGCGGGTTTTGGCAGTGCCTCTCGGCTTTACTTTCAGCCAATACAACAGAAAATGTCGTGCCTCCTGTGCAAGCGACTGCAAGAACTCATCAGTCTCATGTGAAGCCAAAATACTCCTTTATCACTAAAGACTTCTCAAGATCTGAATGTGAGCCAAGGACTGCAATGAAATGTAGGACTTAATTATGTCTGACAAAAGCAAGTCAATTAAAGGCTGTTTCACATCTGTGCCATTTGATTTGGGCTCCCGCTTTATCATTTCTTCTCTGCTCCCTTGCAGAAATTTAATATTTATGGCCAGGAATTAGGTCAAAGCCCAGGAATTAATAAATGTTTGCAGCTCTATGCAGGAGACAAAGAAAATTTCACACTGCTGAGCATGAAACAAAACCCACTTTAATTCCCCAAATGGTCAGATAAAGCCTCCATCAGTAAAGAATTATAGAATCAGTTGGGTTGGAAGACACCTCTGAGATCATCACGTCCACCTGTTTCTCCCTTGTGTGCAGCATCCAGGAAAGTAAACTGGATAAAAGTAACTCCCAAGTTACTTTTAAAAACTCAGAAGCAAAATGTGGAAAAACAACAGGTCTCTTTATGATGACTGGTGGCAATTATTTCCCCATATACCTAAATGTAAGGTCTGAATTAAATTGGGCAGAATCCTTTTAAGTGAATTTATTGAAATGCAACGTTTCCCTATTCCTCCTTATACCATTCAGGAATTGTTTCTCTTATACCTTTCCCCTTGACAGTGTAATAGTTATACCTGTATTAAACTACTCACTCTGCTTTCAACACATCTTCTGCCATCATTCAATCTTTAATAACTTGACTGCGACAGAATCCAGTATAGTTTTTAATCCTACAGCAAGACCTTTGATGCAAGGTACTAAAAGTTGACACTAATGGTTGAAAGTTTGGACCCAGAAATTCAGCAGAAAGGTTTATGATGCTCCAGAGGAACTTGAAGACACAACATAAATACAGATCAAAAACCTCAAATCAAATTCTTCCTTCTGGCTTTTACCTTCCGTGAGGAGATGATGAAACAAAACTTGTAGGTTGTGTTGCTGCCAAATAAACTCTGTGAGTTGAGGGCTTGGCTTTCCAGCACTTTGGAGGACAAAGTGTTGAACCAGCTCAGGGATGCTGGTGGTTACCCCAAAGGGGAGGGAGGAGCATCCTGCAAAACCCCAGCCAGTGCAGGAACTGAGAGTAGATTTAGATCAGATATTAAGAAGAAATTCCTCCCCATGAGGATGGGGAGACTCCGGCACAGGTTGCCCAGAGAAGCTCTGGCTGGTCCATCCCTGGAAGAGTCCAAGGCCAGGTTGGACAGGGCTTGGAGCAATCTGGGACAGTGGGAGCTGTCCCTGCCCATGGCAGGGGGTTTGAACAAGGTGAGCTTTCCCTTCCAACCTGAGCCATTCTAGGATCCTCTGAACTGTCCATTAACCTCCCCTTGAAGAAAATCAATATTACAATAAAACAACATCCTTTCAGCAAGTGTCCCAAACTGCTTGCCAAAATTTCTGCATCTGTAGGGTTTATAATGGACACAGGGTGGTGGCTTTTTGAACCCATCACCTTGCTGACACTATCCTTTCATATTACTGCAGGAAAAAACAACTTAAATTAAGCAAAAAAAAAATCTTTGTAAATTAAGCCTAAATTAAATTAGCACTTGATCCTCCTGGATCCACACACGAAGGCAGGAAAACAATCCATTATTCACCAGGGTTTAATTCCAGCTTCTCTGGAGCTGAGGTCACCCTCTATTAATCACAAGTGGTCTCTGCATTACACAGCAGGCAAAGAGGTAAAAGCTTTGTTGCCTGATATTTATTCTGTCTTCTTTTGAAATAGCAATTCCAAGGATGAACAGAAACCACTTACCCCACCTCCAGCATAACCACAGCCATGTCCTGAGGAGCTGGGAACCCACAGCAACTGTGCACTGCTCCAAAGGGAAATGTGCTTCAGGCACTCAGGGACAGGCACTTCAGAGCTGCCTCTCACATATCCCACTGCCTGCTTTAAAGCACATCTATTCTGCCATATATAAATATTGTATTTATTTTCTCAGTAAACAGCTTAGCTCACTGCAGAAGAAAGAAACAAAGTTTTGGGGGGTTAAATAGAAATGCCCTTGGTGCTGGAGGCACTGGGGTGAACCAGAGCAGCCTCCCAGGCTGTACTGTGAGCTGGTAGATGGTGACTGAGGGCCTGTTGCTGGGGTTAATTACGTTCTTCTATTGTTTTAAGAGCCTTCCTTTCCCACCCAGCTTTTTCTTCCTGATGCTCCTGGAGGAAAGGGTCCCTATGGGACACATTGTCTCTGTCTTTCCCCTCTCCACTGAGGTTTTGCTGCCCCAAGAGGGGCTAACCAGCCCCTCAGGGACATTTTCTGATTGAGAGCATGGAAATGGCATGGCAGGGCATGAACCCCAACTGTGCAGTGACTGCAGGAAAGAACAGTATGGGCACATTTCGCAATGCATTTTGTTTCCATGCAGGAAGAAGCCCAGCAAAGCCTTTTCAGACCTGCAATGTGAACACTGGCACAGTCTGACTAGACATGGAGCAAGATTTTAATCACATTTCAGGTAATTCAACAGTAAAACAAAGTCTTGAGAGAGATGGCACATTCATGAATATTTCATGTTTCTAAGACCAGATTAGATGTCTTACAAAACAAATCCCTACTTCTCCTAAAGTAAGTGAACTTTTTTCTCTTAGTGATGTCCAAGCTGCATCTACTCCCTTTCAACACATGCCTCTCCAAGCCATAACCCAGGGCCAGCACAAGACTGGGAATAACCTCCTCTGGAAATGGGGCAGGGAAGACTTCAGAGTACCAAATGCTGCCTCTGCTCTCACAGCATCCCAAGCCTGCCAAATTACTTCTGCTGCAGAAAGTCCCCAGGTGTCTGTCTTTCCAGCTGAGCTTCCATCAGAGGCTGTTCATGGGCCAAAAGCCATCAGAATACATCAGGCCAGCCCAAAGAGAAAGCTGAACTCTTCTCTCAATGTTGTGAGATTCATTAATATTATGGGCTGTCCATCACCTTCACACTCTTGCCTCTTCCCATCTCACCACAGTCTTTGCATCAGGGAAATTTCAGCCTCACAGAAGTGATCATCCTGCTGGAATAATTATATCTGTGTTGAGCTAATTCCTCTCCTAAAGAGCCTGGCAAGCTTTAAGCAAAGGCAAACAGTGCTTTGTCACCCAAGTGCATCGGGCGGGCTCGCATGAACACAAACCAGTGCTGACAGTCACTCTCTGTTTCACAGGTGTTTCTCTTTCCATTTATTTTTGCAAGTGCCAAATGGAGCGGGATTTTATTTGCAGGCAGGAGTGTTTCTGACACCCTGCCAGTCAGAGTGAGCCAGGTTGTTGTTGAGGAGGCACAGAGATGAGTGAACAGTGGCTTATTTCCAAGCCACTGGCCCCAGGTATAAAGGCAGGTTCCTGATCCAGCCGTGGGGACAGGGCCATCTTCCCAGGCTGGTCTCAGGGCAGTGCCCTGGTAGAGCCCCCACTAAAACCCATCACCAAATGGAAGCTCTGCCCTGCATCACAAGGGAATCAACAAGGGAGAGAAATGCTGCAAACATCCCAGACATGACAGGCAAAGCTGGAATTCCTTGGCATGTCCCAGCTCCACAGGAGACAATGTCCCTTCTGTTCTGCTGTCCCTGACAGACTCATTTTATATCCACCTTGGTCCTCCTTGAAGTTTCCTGCAAATAACCTACAGGTAGGGCAGCTGATTAATGAGCTGATCCTGCAGAGGAGTCAGGGAAACCAGTTACACCAGGAAGGAACTGTAAGGGTGAAAATAAATGCAGAGGGTTTTTTCTCCTTTCTCAAGAGTATGTCAGTAATAAGCGATGCCTACTCTTTCTGTGACAACAGTAAGAGAACCCTCTAGAAATTCAAGATGGTTGGTCCTTTTTTAGCTCAGAACTAGGTCTCTTTCATATCAAGAAACATTTCGAGGAAAGAAAACAATTTTTCCCCTCTATTCATCTCTCTATTGTGGCAGTTTCCACCCTTTGTAATTTACAGCTTTCTCCATCCCAGCAGGGTTGAAAATTAGCTCTGCCACCTTGGCCATCCAAAAGCACTGTACAGCTGGCAGCACCACCAACTGCCCAATTTCCTTCAACAGTTAGCTCCTCTGCCAAGAGGAACAAAACAATTTGCAGCCATGTTGCCTATGTATTTCTTTGCCTTAAGTGGTTTTCTGTCCTTGTCTTACACTGTCTGAAACAAATAAAAGCTGGTTCCTAACCAGTGGGACTGTCTCCTGCAAAAAGTGCTCCACAGTCTTGCAGTGACACTGGGGAAAAATACGTTGTGAAAAGGGACAGGCTATGAAAAGGAAACATCCCCTCTGGAGAGAGAATCATAGTATTGTTAAGGTAGAAAAATTCCTCCAAAATTATCAAGAGGATTCACTCCTTCAGGGACATCTGGGAGACCCCAGGATGAACTGGGATCATTCACCCCCCAGTAAGATATCTAGGAGGGGAAAATTGGCCAGGTGGACTCAGATGACCACTGGTACCAGACTGTTTCTATCTGGGGCTCCCTCCTTCTCCCAGAGCCATCAGACACCCCTCTGGAGACACAAGCATTGCACCCACAGGGCTGTCATCAGCTCCCATACAGTAAAGCCATTCCAGCTAATGAATCCCCTCTAGAATCTGAATTAGCATCTCTCGGTAATAACAAATCACTTCTGATTTCTGATTGCTTATAAATAACCTTCCAATGACCTCAGGAGCTTTCAGACAAGACTCAGGAGTGATGCAGCCCCAGCAAGCTGCTGAACTCCTCTCCATCCCATGGGACTTGCTGGTCCCTGGACAAATTCAGGCTGGATCCTCAGCCAGAGGAAAATCTATTCAGCCTCTTATCTTGTTGCTGGTAAGAGAGAAAACAAGACCTTTTTAATCCCCAGGAGGCCAGCAGAAATATTTATGGCACTACCTAATAATTAATCTATTTATGATTTATTCCAGCTTCCTCTTCTTGACATATCTTTATAGACTGACAAGTTAAATGGATGTAACAGATCTAGTGCTCTGGTACATTGACATCATGGCATCTCCTGGCTGGATGGACAGCAAAGGGCACCCAACATCATCCAGGACTGACCTCCCAAGCTGCTTCCTCCCTCTTCACAGAAAACAAGGCTTTTTGTCTAAACCTTTTCTCTATCTTAATGCCTTAATTTAACTCCCTTATTTAATTTTAAAAACTGCTTTTTAAAGTCTTCCTATGAGAAAAGTTCAGTTAAATTCTCTTCTGTTCAGTGAGATATTTCCCCGTGCAAATATAATTCATCCATTTATATTTGAAGGGACTGAGGGGTATGTCCTCAAGATGAGCTTTTGAGCTGGGAGATGACAAGGGTGTCAAAAATCAATTTTTAATGCTTGAATTTAGTAGTCCCTCACACTGCAACACAATCTGTCACTTCGAGGTACAGAATTGCTTCATCAATGTACATTAATGAGGCTCCACATCCTGTGGGACCCCCAGTTTCTACATCATAACACAGGGCTGGGCTTCACTTGGGGCTTCTCTGCCTGCCCATCATCACCAGTGGGTTTTTTCTAAGTAAACCAGTCTCTGGATTCCTTTTGTTTTATAAATGGCAGTCAACAGTAACACAAAACCTAGCTCTGTAATTACAGAAACACTCGACTGTTAATCACGGCCTAATTGTTTTGTACCTTTTGTCAAGTCCTGAGCTACTCAGACTGTGACAATTCTTGTCATTAGTGCATGAACCTTGGGGCAATATTATTCTAACATCTTAACATTTGCACTCCCTCACTGGAGAATGGCATCAAAATATGCAGAACAGCAGCCAGGGTGGAAATGAAAGGCCTGGTTGGAATTGCAACTGTTCTAATCAGAGTTAACGACCTCCCTCCCACCGCAGTGCAGGATGACTTCAGAGCTGGGCTTGGCAGCATTTTTCACGTGGATGCTTATCCAAGTGGCATCTGTGCTTCCTCTCCCCCAAAATATTGTATTCTCCATCCCTCAGCGCCAGACCATGCACAGGAGGAGGAGAAGGGTACCCTTCCCTCAGCTGCAGCATTGAGGGAGAATCAGCACCCCAAATTCCCAGCGTTTCAATCACACTAATTGCACTGCCCCAGGGTACATTCAGACCAAGGTACTGCACTGGATCAGCACCGAGGCAAAGCAGGTGAGCTGGGACCCAGGACATGCAGATGCCTCACGGGTTTGGAGAGCCATAGAGCCAAATGCCAAGTAGTTTCAGCTCCCCAGGCAGGCCTGTTATCTCTCTGATTCCACTTGGTTTGATGTAGTGTCTTTCATACGTTGTCGCTCAGAACAATTTACAGCCAAAGAGGAAAATAACAACTTCAGGCTTTAGTGAATTGCAGCCAGCAGCCCTCTGGAAGAGCAGCAGAGCTTTTTATCCTGCCCTTGATACATCTTTGTAATGATGGGGTAACACATCTCAGCTCGTGTGGTTGCACAGATCGCTCCATCCCCACCAACTCAGCACCTGAACGGGGCAGGATTTCTCGCCGTTAAAACGTGTGAAGGGTAATACCCTTGAACCAAAGCTGGCAGCAGCTTGTTTGAAATGCATGGGCTAAGCAAGCAGCTCTGGGCTGACAAGGGCTCTGCATCTGATTAGGAAACATGATGTCAGTGTTCACAACATGCTACAGAGCTCTGAGACACTGAGAGGATATCTGTGAACAGTCAGTTAGCAGGTCCATGTTGCAGAGGTGGGGAGGTGTGGTGCCAGCCTGTCTCCTATTCATCAGTGGCCCAGCACCTCATTCCAGGATAGGACAGCATCCAGTAGTTGGTTTTTTGGCTGCCAATCAGCATCACGAAGTTTGGGTTGGGCACATTCAAGGGGAAAGACAAGCTGCCCGAGAGCCAGAGAGGAGGTGGGAGGGCGACAGCACTGCTGGACAGACAGCACTGCAGACTCCTTCCCACATCACACCTTCTCTTTTTAAGATGACAAAATGAAGTATCCAGGTGAGAGTTAGCTGCTATTTCCTCCTAGTCCAACCCCAGCCATCTTCAGCCCCCACACCCTCTGCCTCCACACCCTCCTCTGGAGCAGCTCTCCCATTTTTCAGCCTTTTCCCGGGCAAACCTGACACGAACCCTCCACACACGATCTCACATCTCAGTGCATGTGTTGAGTTATTCAGAAAGCTTTAAGGTCACACTGTTCTCATCTAATTCCACTTTCTGTAGACAAGAGCCATCTATGAATTCACAGCTCCCCACAGGAGCTTGGTGTCCTCACAGTCCTCGAGACATGTCAGCGACAAAGGAACTCACTGATATCTGCAGGGGCTTTTCAACTTCACCCACTCTTCCCAGGAATGCTTTTGCAGTTGGCCTGTATTTAATCTTCCTTTCTCTAAAGCAACAGGCAGTGGCTTTGATCAGAAAAATCTGGAGGGCATGTATGGTCAATGGCTTCTTAATAACATTTTTAGCATTATGTTCCCAAAGGCTCATGTAACAGAAAAAATTAAACAAAATAAAAAGAGTGGAAAAACCAGAGCAAAACAAATGGCTTGTGCATGGTCTCCTGGAATTGTTTAATAATCCACCAAGTGAAGTGCTCTGCAGGAGAGAGGCAGGAGAGAGGCAGGAGCAGCACTCCCAATTACACCCTCTCTAGTCTAATAAACCAGGTGATTGCTGGTAGTTACTGAATTTATTGCTTCTTAACTACCTGTATTTACTCTCTTTGATTACTGTTGTGGTTTGAAGTTACTGTTGTGGTCTGAAAGGCAGGTCCCTATCTCACAAAGCTCACCTTGGAAAGCAAATCCTTCCCATGCCCCAGTTTCCATTTGGCCTTTCTGTTCCTGGCAGGAGCATTCCCAGAAGTAGAAGGCTGAGCTCAGGCTCCTGGGATTTTGTCAAAGGAAAACCTGAATATTCCACATATTGGTGAAATTTGGAGCTCGACCTGTGCTGGCTGAGCTCACAAACACATCAAGTGAGGACAGAGCTATGGTAGAGTGAGATGTTTCCAGCAAGCCCCCAAACCCTGAAATTGCTCAAAGCTGGAGGAAGATTACTGGGCCACACGTGAGTCCCACCACAGGGGCCCCAGCACCCAAATGACCCACACCCCGTGGCAGGAGCACTGCTATAGCCACAATAGCTCTGCAAGAGTGAGGCACTTTGCAAACCCCAAGAGTTTGCTGTCATTTTACAGGACCTGGAGGGGACATTGAAATTTTCATTGCTCTTTTGATTCATAGCACAGCTTCCATGGGAAGGCCATGCAGCAATGCACCCATAAAGTTTATTTTGGCTGATTTCTCCCCTGATTACCATAAAACTCCTGGAGACACACACAACTGTCCTCACCCCATATCCTGGGACCACTTCTGCCTGTGTCTTGCAACTTCTAGTGTTTCAAATAATTCAAATTTAGCATCCCTTTGCCTGGAATCAGAGATAAGACTCTAAGGAATAATGAAGAAAAAAGTCAATTTGTTGGAAAACAACTTTAAGCTTTTCTTGGCAAGGAGTTATCTGTCATTTGTACTACACTGAGAGAACCAGGCATTGTGTTACACAGACCTTTTAGGAAAATTAAAATGCTATTGCTACTCAAACTGCTGAAAGCCAACACCATTACTCACTAATAAGCTTAAGGGATTTCACAATTTCATTGCAATTCCCTCAGTATCTGGACATTACCACGGTCTCAGTCACAGGTACATGCCAGAGTCACTTCATGCAATTCAGAACGGTAAAATTAATTTGCAAATTGAATGAAAGCCCAGAAATATGTCATGAGTATCTCTCCCAGGCCAGGCTGCTGGTGACACTCAGAAGAGGAGCCTTCTCTCTGTCCCTGCTTCCCACTCTGCCCATTTTGTCAGCTCTTCACCACTGTGCGCAAACAGGGGAGTATCATGAAAAATGTTGGAATGGTACATTTTTGGTACATTTTTGGTACATTGAACTTCTCTCTACATGGGACCATCAGGATGATGTCTTTTTTCCCCAGAGCCACTGCAGATGGGAGAAGGACACTGGAGAACTGATTTTCCACAGAATATAACTTGTTTTTACAGCCACTCATGGTGTTTTATGTTACAGTCACCCTGGAGAGTGAGGAAACCACTTCCTTCAGTGAAGAGGAATTGGAGAAAAGCATCTGTATTAAACCCAGAAAATTCTGTTTTATACAGCCAGAAACAGCAGAAATTCCCCATCACAGCTGGATTTAGGGAACAGGAGAAGCTGTGCTATGTCTGAGATGTGGCTCGTGCAGTCACACAACTAATGTCTTCTGCTTGTTCAGGCCATTCCCCAAACACTTCTTTGTCATCAGCTCACCATGATGTCCACACTGACTCAAGCTAGCGGCACACAGCAAGCTGCAGGAGGTCCAGGAGTCTCTGCCACATTCATCCCTCCAGCCCATGTCCGTGCTGGACAGCTCCGTGTCCCTCTGCACGGAAACCACGTGTTTGGAGCAGGATTCGCTCCACTCAGAGTCATCCAGAGGGGTCCCCAGGTGAAGCCCCAGCATTTGTGCACAGCAGGGCTCAGGATAGACTTGTACTCCCAGCCAGGAACCCGACACGTTGGCTTTTACAGTTTCCCTGGTGCTGGCAATTTGCCTGCGAGGTGCAAGACGAGTTATCAGCACTCCCAGATAACCAGGCAGCTTTGCTTTTGCCACAGTAATTGCACAGAGAGATCAGAACCTTAATTGAATATCTGCTCTTCTGCACGCAGGTGTAAGCCGGGGGGGTTTTTGGTTGTTTTGCCTTTTTTAAATAAGGACTCCTCATAAGCTGGCAGATATTGATGTCTGCTGAGCATCTCTCATCACTTCCAAGATGCCTCCGGACTCAGAGCAGGACAGATCCTTCAGGATGCTCCCAATCACCAGTGCCTGGGGCTCCTAATTGCAGGACAGAGCAGAAAGCTTGCCTAATTAGCTAATTCCGTTAATTTAAAACAAGGACACGATAACATATAATTTGACCTGCCCTCACTGCAGTGAGTCATTTTGCAGATTCATTACTTTGTTTTTCAGGACAATATGAAATGAGGAATATTGGAGAAAACAGGAGGCACATTCCCTTTAAAGAGGGGATTCTCCCATAGGGTGGCACCTTCAACTCAAGGTGTGGGGCTCCCCAGAATCATCTCAAGGATTCCTGCTGGTTCCAGCAAAATACACTCAGCCACTGCCTTCAACACTGGTGAAGTCTGAGACATTAGAAAACCAGGCAAGACTTGAGATAAATCGCTTTTTGGTGTCTCTCTACCATTTTGGGACATCCTTATTTCCTTTTCAGGCACATTGTTCCAACACTGCTTTAAGTGGTAGTTGTTTGCCATTGTTGTGTCCCTGCAGCATGCAGGTGTCTCATCAGGAGAGACCCCACAGGTACATCAGGCACTAATGACAGAAATGTTTAATGCTGGACTTCATACAGAACTTATACATACCAGCCACAAGAAGCTTTTTCTGTTATTATCTCTCTCTTCCATCTCCAGTTTTCTTGGCAACCACATGGATAAGCTCTAGTTATTTATTTAGTGAAAGCAGCATAATAAATGTATTTATTTAACAGCAGCAGCTGAGATGCTGAAGGTTTCCAGGAGCACATCTGTTCTTGCCAGGAGCTGAGTCCCTCTTCCAGCAGCTGGAGGAGAAGGAAGGCTGGGGAGCACACACAGAGCTGGTGTGCATAGCTGGAGTGTGGGCAAATCACCCAACTCTCATGGACCTTTTGAAAAGGTGAAGGCTGAAATAAGCAGGAAAAGCCAAACAGAAGGTGATAATCTGAAATTAATTTATTTACAAATCATGTTTCAACCATAAGTTATTTACTCCAGGATGAGCACTGGACATGAGGGTTATTTTCTGCCAAACATCTTCTGATGAGGGTTTTCCTTTCAGCTTCAGAGTAGAACTAACCAACCTCATACCCCATCCATCTTTCTGGCTTTCTCCTGCCTTGGGTAGTTCAGGAAGTGACCTCCATGTAGCTTTGCTAGCTGGCAGGACCAGCATGGCCCAAGGGCAAAAGAACACCCATTTCATCAACCTGTCTGTCCCTCATTCAGTGGCAACACTTGATGCTTTCCCACTGCAGTTAAGTAGCAGAAAGCCTAATAAAATCCCACTGAAAAACCCCACGAGGCAGCCTTGAGCTGGGAGTGTGGTGATAGCATGCAGCCAAGGAGCAGATCTGAGATCCTGCACAGATAGCAGAGACCCAACTCGGAGCTGGCAGCGATCCAAGTGACTGCTTTCATCTGTCTCACAGTGGGCTTGGAATTTAAATCAGGTATTCCAGCCCGCTCCTGCTTCGGAGCCGTAATTGCATCCAAGAGCATCTCACGCCTGATGCATCAAACACCAAGCAGGAAAAACTGCCAAAGGAAAATTAAGGTAGAATTAGAGTCATAAGCCAACACACATGAAAATACCTCAGGCAAAGGCAGCTTTTCCATACTCACACTTTTCACCCTGGAGCCTCATCATACCTGTGTGGTGAGCAGTGTCTCAAGGGATGGAACAATTCCTCAGGCCACCCAACCCATCTCCTTCCCAGAACCAGCTCTTCACATTTATTATAATTATTTCCAGGTTCATCAGCTTAGAAGGACAACAAGAACTTGGCACAGGTGGGACTGCCTGAGCCTTCCTCCCTCTTGATTTGCCAGCTGGTTCCCCACAACTGACCCTTTTTGTCCTTAACATTTCAAGTGTTTCAAATTCTGTTCAAGAAATAGCCAAGGACTTTCTTGCTGTCTGAATAGGAACATGAGATCCAGGTTGGGTTGGGTTGTTATTTATTTCTGTAGCTTTACAGAAATGTTATTTAATTCACAGATCTATGTTAAGAAAAACTTCTCAGAGGGTCAGACCTTGCTCAAATGTGTGAAAATATTCATGTTACAGGCTATTTATCAGCCCTTGTAAAGAAAACACTTCTCTTGTGATGAATCCATCTCTCCCATATCAGCCAAGACCACTTGGTGCCATTTCACTTAAATTCCCAGTGGCTTTAGAAGAAAACCCCTTTTAAAGTAAATTCTGTTAATTAATTCTTCTTTCAATTTGAAGGAAGCAACAGCTGAAAGCTGAAGGCTGATAGACACAGCGTCTCCTCAGGGTCCCACGTCACAGACAGGACCTGATTTATCCCATTGGAAGCTCCCTGCCTGGGAGCACCACTAGCCCAAAACAACATTTCCACACAGCAGTCAGGAAGGAGATAAAGCATTAATGACAGTCAACAAATTCCATCATTTTTAAGTGCTCTCTCTTCCCAGCTGCTGCTTCTGGCAGAGGGGAGCATTTGGGGGTGTTTCCAGCTCATTCATAGTAAATAAAACCCTTTTCTCTCCATCTGCTGTGCTGGAGGTGTTGTGGTGAGTCCCCCTTTTGCTGGAGGGCTGGAAACCCCTGAAACCACCAAAAATAAGGACATGAGGCAGGCTGGCTGTGGGTTATAAATATTCCTACCCATGGATCAAACACATCTAGGGAAGTCACAGCCACATCCCCCTCAGGGGAGGCATAAATGTGCCCTTCATCCCAGACCAGTGCCAGAAGTAATGTCACATTCTCAGAAATGAGAATATGGAAAGAAATAATTAGAGAAACTAAAACTAAACTCTTTAAATACCTCCTGGGTAGGTGCATTGCTCTCCCTCTCTTTCCCCTCCCCACTCAGCCTATGCTGCAGCAACAAAATACTCTGCCCAGACCACGTGAGGATTGAAGAGCAGAAAGTTTTCCACCTTAAGTGGACAAAGGGATGATTGGAAGAGGCCAGGATAAGAGCTCCATGCCACACACAGTCACCATTTCCCCACCACCTCCATCTCCTCCATGTTTTCCCTTGGTCCCAGCGCCAGACCCCCCCATTGTGTCTCTGTGCCCCTTGGCAATCCAGGGACAGGGCAGTGATTCCCGCTTCCCTGAGGGAAAACCTTGGGAATCCTGGAGAAAAGCAGCCTCAAGGAAGACCTCAGATCACCTTCCAGTACCTAAAGGAGCTCCTACCTGGAGAGGGACTTTGTACAAGGGCATGGAGTGGCTGTGCACCAGCAGAAATGGCTTTGACATTGTTAATAATTTGGATCCAGCTGTCCTTGCCTCTGGGCAGGCTCAAGGCTGAAGGTTCAGTTGAAGCACCACAATTTCCACAAGGTTCTCTCTTCAGAAGAGCCTCTCTCTGTCTCCACACCACCCTTCTGATGCAAAGGGCACTGCTGGGCTCTACATGGCCCTCAGTGTTTGATCTGAACAGTGTGTGGGTTGGGGCAATTAACTGTCCCCTTGTGAGAGCAATTCTCATTACTAAGTGCTCTTGGAGAGGAATAATTGCAGTAAAAGTTCAAATCCAAGAGGATTTAAGCACAGTATTTTTGAAGAATAAGGCAGAAGACCTTTATTCACCAGACACACAGTGTTTGTGCAGCATCTCCAGGAACAGTGGGCTGATGCAGGGAAATTAAATGTCATTCTTTTTTATTGTTTCTTACAGAGATGCAGCAGATATATAAGATTTTAAGGACATAGGAGTGATTAAAAACAACAAAATGTGAGAGCTACAAAGTTCAAAATACATTTTGTTCTTTGCTATTCTTCATGAAATTAAAAAAAAAAAAGGCAGCAGAGCTCATGCAAGGGATGGGAAGAGTCTTGGTACTGCACACCAGGAGCTTCATCTTCACAGCCCTGGGGACCACAAGGACTTTCTGATAGAGAACAGAGAAGAGGGGTTTCCTCCTCAGACCTCCTGTAAGGCACAGGAGGGGTCCAGGACCACAAACCCTGTGCCAGGCACACAGCCCAGGGCAGCAGAGAGCAGTCCAGCAGCAGGACAGTGGCAACCCTGCCACGGCTGTGCTTTGCCAAGGCACTGTTCCATCACACAGTGCTCAAACCAACATTTTTTTCTTTCCAGTTAGCCTGCACAGCCCTACCTGGACCATCTGCCTCCTCCTCACCCCACTCCCTCTAAAGGCTTCCAAGGAAAAGCAGCAGAGAGGCTCAAAGCATTTTCCAAGGTGCTGGAAGGAGCAAGGCTGTGCCAGCTCCAGGCTGGCGCCCAGGCCCCATCACTGCCCCACCACCTGCTCACACATGCCCATCCCTGTCTCCCTTCCTCCTCCACCAGCTCCCACCTGCAACGTGTTTGCAGGGAACTATTTTCTGCAATCTGTCTGCCACTCCAGAGCCATTAACATCCTCCCACAATTTGGGCTGCCATTTTCCCTAATGATATATTTAAAGAAAATGATACCACAGGCAAATCATTCCTCCGTGATTGTAACACATGGCAAGGAACACCCCCAGGCGTGAGTCAGCCCCCAGGGCTGTGTCTGTGCCCGGTGCCACAGCTGCCATCTGCTCCTCCCGGCGGGCAGCGAGTGCCAGGGGCTGCAGGAGCAGCGTGGGGCTCTGGTCCCACTCCCCAACACAACGTCCAGCACATGGGACAGTCCATGGAGAGATGCTCCCCCCAAAAAACCCGACAAGCTGGGGGTTTCCATCCCATGCAGGGCTTCTCTGTGCTCCCACAGGTGTAACCTGCCTGTATCCCTGAAGGGATGATGAGACAACATGGAGCTCGAGGCCAAGTGGGACTGGGGTTCCAGGGAAACCCTGGGTGTTTATGGCAGGGCTGATGTAGGGGTTTTTATACAGAGCTGCAACTGGTACACTTACTGGTTAGACAGGGTTTAGTGGGTATGGCAGTGTCCAGCCACAGGTTGGGCTGATGACCTTGGAGGTCTTTTCCAAACGTACTGATTCTATTCTACGATTCTGTATATTTTTCCTCCCTTTATGGCTGAGCTGAAACACCTGCACAGAGAAGCTCAGGGACCATGCAGCACTCCCAGCCTACCCAGCCTCAGGGCTGCAGGGCAAACAGGCTATTTTAAAAGTCTGATCATCAAAAATAAAGAAAATGAGAGAAACAGTGCTACCCAAGCAGCTCCCAAGAACAGGGACGTCCCAAAGACACCATTAAGACCACCTGGGAGTTCATTTATTGCCATTAAGTTGATGAGCAGCTGTATAAAACCCAGAGACAGGCAGCTGTCATGCGCACGTCTTGTTCCAAACTGGGTTTTCTCAATGGCAGGTCCTCTCAAGAGAGTTGGCAACAGTTCCATATTTGGCTTGTGCATCTCAAATAAAACTTCAGGAGGTGAGAGAAATGCTAAATCTCATTTTAATAGCAATGATTGAGCCCACCAGGGCAGACAGGTCCATGTAGAAAGCCCAGGACATTCCCTGACTCTGATAATCCAACCTTCTGGTTTGGTTCACCACCCCCAGCCCCACACATACCTCCAGCTCCTCTCCAGCATCATGTTCCTTCCTTTTGCAAATCTCTCCTGGTGCAGTTCCTGCTGAAATGAAGACATTGGACTCTTCCAGCCGAGCTTTTTCATTGCACTGCCATGAGCAGACTTTCAACCTCTGCCTATTGATGGCTCTGAGCAGACAACTCCTGGAGCACTAAGTCATAAAGTGATTGGCATGAAAAAAGGGTGTCATTCCAGTGCAAATAAATAAGTTAAATAAAGGAAATGTCTTTTTCTTGGCCTATTTGCAGTTGATCTAGTGAGGTGTCTGTCAGCACTAACAGCAAGGTGGGTCACTGCACCAAGCACTCCCCAGAGTCTGTGGAGTACCAAGTTACTCTGTAGTTTCTCAAAACTCCAGATGACAGGCACATGTTTGGGTGAAAACCCCTCAACTTGGATTAGAAAAAGGAAAAACATGTAATATTCTCCCAGCATTTCTCACTGAAAGGCACATTTTCACTGCTGTGCTGTGAGGAGCAGCTTGAGGAGAGGCCAAGGCATATCAGGAGCACACCTGGCTGCATCCAGCCTGGACTGGAGTCATCACAGAGGACAGGGAGCTGCCTCCAGGGCCTTGGGAGCACCAAGCTGGAAATATCCCCACATGCAACTTTCCAAATGGGAAAAGTAAATGAGGAGATAACCTTCTCTGGACTTGAAAACCCACCAGCAACTGGAGCTGCCACGTTTTACACAATGGCTGTGCTTGGAAAAATGAAGACACGTTCATTGTTACCCATCAGCAGGGATTTCTTCACTCTGTAGCAGGTGCTTCCTTGGCCAGGAGGGCAGCTGGGGAGATCCAGGAGACACACAAGTGCCTGGAAGCAAAGAGACATAAGCAGGGTACAAAGATAAATGTCCCTTTTCAAATACCCACAGTAGCTCACAGCAGTGATGCCCAGGGGAGGGCTGGTTGCACAGAAACCAGCAGAGATGGGAATTAGAGACTTCCAGTTGCTTCTAGGAAGGATCCTGCTAAGGAGAGGTGAGGACATGGGGATGGGCTGCCATCCTTGCCTCAGGGTAGATCTCCCTGTAAAGAAGGGGGGAAAAAGTAATGGAAGTGGTTAAAATTCAGTTTAGGCAATTGTAATGATGAACCCAACACCCAGCAAGTCACTTGTGCCTGTTTTCCAGCACAGCTCCAAGCAGTCTTCCCCGTGATTAATTTTCCCTTCTGTTGCCTTGGCAAGTTTGGGGAGACACATTGTCAGCAAAATCTGGGAAGAGACCCCCCACCCCCACCCCAGGCTCCCATCCAGCACAGATGGAGGAGGGCTCTGGGCCACCTCTGTGCCCACTGCCAGCCCTGTGCCCACTCACCACCCACGCTGCAAAAATCTCCACGTCCAGACAATCAAAGAAGTGTTTTTTCTCTGTGCACACTCCCCTGGGTCCTCACAGCATCGGGGAGGGCAACACATCACTCAAGGCTTTCCTGAGCTCCCCTTCCCATGATTCTGCCAAATTCTTAATTACTGAAGAAGGTGGCAGCGAACCCTCAGTCTGTCAGCACGCTGAATGTTTGCCCTTCTTTAGTATTAATTTCTAATATGCAAGTAATTTAGAAATATCAAAAGTACGGGGTGTGCAATTTGGAGCAATGTGTCACTAAATAACAAGCTCGTCACTGGGTGGATTTCAATCAAATTGGAGCAATTTAACTTGCAAAATACAGGTTGCAGTTCTAAAAGGAAAGGAAATGTCTCCTTTTGTCTGAAACACCACGTTTGTTTCTCTCAGCGGGAGGTGCTGTTGTCAGTCAGTCCCATTGCAGAAGGAATTATTATTGCTAAACACTGTCTTTGCTATTTGGAGAAGAAAAAGCAGGATTTCCATAGGACACTGGAGCTGCAGGGTAGTTCTGCTTTGCTTTGTTTAGGAATATCAGCAAACCGGGTTTGGGCTGGGAAGTGTAAATGAGGTTTGCATCAGGCAGGTGCAACACAGGCAAGGCTGCTCAGGGTCTCCAAAAATCAGGATGTTGGGTCCCCAGGGCTTGGAAGGGGAAGCAGTAGTAAGGGAGCTGCAGATCCCCCAGTCTGGGATCAAAACATACAGATTCCATGAGGACAGCAGAGTTTGGGAGGGTATTTTCCTCCTTCTTTTCCATATTATTTTCAGCAAACAAAATGCCATGAGAAAGAAAAGATAGGAACCAAGCACAGGGAAGCACAGCACTACAGGGGTCAGCCCTCCCCTCACAGTCCATCTCAGGACATCACCCGAGACACAAGCAGGTCTTTCTTGGGCAGGAATTTCACAAACACACAGTAATACCATCAGGGACTTCACACCCACCCCAACTCCATTGCAAAGTAAAACCTTGTCCATAATTTAGGATTCACCCCAAAACGAGCCCCAGAGCCTCATCTCCTGCTGGGACTGAAGCACCACATGTATCCCCTCTCAGAATCTGGGGGAGGTGCTGCTGCCCCTGAGAGCAGCACAGGCAGGTTTGGAGCATGCTAATGAGGTATGAGACAGCTGATCTGCATCTCTATGGCCTTGTTTGGATCAGCATAAATTATATACACTGAGTTTATGGTGATAAGTGTGTGCCTGCATCTGTGTGTGACTCTGTAATGTTGTCTCCCCTCAGATTCCCTCAGTCAAGGTGACAGAGAAAAAGCCAAGCTCCAAGTGCTCCCAATGATCCCCAGAAATAGCACTGAGTCCAATTTGTTAGGGGCTAAGGAAAACACCCTCCAGAGGGATGAATGGCAGGAGTCAAAGGCTCCAAGTGCATAGCTCAGTGACCTTGGGGGTCACTGCAGTGGCTGTTGGCTCAATGAAGAGCCACTTCTTCACCAAGTCCTGGGAGCTCAATCCCATCACCTTCCAGCTCAGCCTGCCATTTCCATGTTATCCTATTTCTCTGCCTTATTGTTTCCCAAAGGATCCCTGTGCAGGCTGCACTCTCAGAAAGCATTATATTCTTTCAGGTGAGAAGGTATTCCCACATCCTGGATCATAAAATCCTAGAATGGATTGGGTTGAAAGGGACCTTAAAGCTCATCTCATTCCAACCCCCTGCCATGGGCAGGGACAGCTTCCATTAGAGCAGGTTGCTCCAAGCCCCATCCAGCCTGGCCTTGAATGTTTCCAGGGATGGGGCAGCCACAGTGGATGCTGTTCAAAACCCAGAGGACCATAGAAATGTTTCCAGCAAAGGCAGGAGCTCCCAGCAGACAGCACATCACACATCCACTGATCTCCACCAGCTATCAGAGGGTGATTACAGCACCAACCCTCCTTCCAGCACAGCATTTGCACTGTCAACATCCCCCTGATCTGATCTGGCAGCACCAGGAGAGCAGGAGGCTGTGCCCATTCCCTGGCACAAGTGGCAGTCCTGTCCCCTGTGGGCACAGGTCATGTGTGTAGAGCAGCACGTGCATGGGATCACAGCCACCTCCAAGGGGAAAAATTTTGTGTGCTTTCTCCTCCCATAAATGCTTTCTGCTTTTCTCCTTGTGGAAAGGGTAACAGATACAGCAAGGTGTTCTCATCAACATTATAAACCAGCCACAATGCTGCGATAAAGTCTGAAACACCCACTACAAAGTCCTGGAGTAAGAATTCTGTGAATGCTCCTCTTCAGTATCCCTTATTTCTGTCTCCAGGTAGATGGATTTAAGGCTGGGATAGTCCATGCAGCTCCTTTTCCCACACTAGGCAAGGCTATAAAGCCAGACCCCCTCTTTATTACAGGAGTTCCTCTGCAGAGCTGATAACTGACTTTCACCCTCAACTCCCCCATGAATATTTTACTGCCACTTAAATCCATTCTGAGCCCCAATTTTGTTGCTGGCAGAAGGTTTAGGCTGCTCTGGATAATCACCAGGCAAGTGACATGTTCTGTTCTCATTTCTGTTTGCGAGGATGACTATAGAAGTAAGACCATGTCACTGTCATGCCTAATGCAGACAGGTTTCACACAAGTGCTTCCCCACAGAGCTCTGCCAGTCCAGCTCATTTCCAATCCTTCCTATCCTCGCTGCTCCCTGGGGATGCAGGACAGCTTTCAGAGCCAATGTGGCCAGCAGGGCAGAATTAAATCCCTGCCTCCAGGAGACCCTTCCCTGCTATGCCAGAACTGGGTGGAATAACAGCTTTTGACTTTGATATCCTTTGCTTTGAGGATGCCCATTACCAGAGCCATCTGCCTGCTGAAATCTCTGCTGCTGTGCAGAACAGGGCACCTTGACCTCCCCTCCAACACCCACCTCCTGGCCTCTGAGCTAATGCTCCACTGCTGGAACCACATTGTAACCCAAATATGCTGCTACAGATGCTAGGGAAAATCAGATGGCAAGGAGGGAAAAAAAATTCAATTCTCTTGAGTATTTAATATTAATTGAGGAAGTGGATGGGAAAGTCGGGTACACTCGGCGTAAACACTTAATATGCCAGATGGGTTGGAGTAATTCTAAGCAGTCGTTTAGTAAATGTCTTAAGAAGAGAATGAACACAGAGCTACATAAGTGGCACCCAATAAATACTTCAATCAATGTGCATTAAAGACCAGAATAAAGGCTATTTACAAAATTTCAGTAGGTAAAAAAACCACTATGATTTTAATGAGATACGATGGCTAATTAGTGGCTGGTACTTCACAAGACAGCAACAGCTGACGAAAAAAGTAGAAAGCACCTGTTTGAAAGCATCACTTCTATGCAACTGCCTTTTTTTCTTTTTTTTTTCTTTTGGTGTGTATCATTGTTCCTGAACAGTTTTCACCAGAAAAAAACTGGCAGGCAGATGGTGTTTACTCACTGCAGTGGTGACAAGGAGAATGGCAGTTTACATCCATGCCCACCCTTAGCATTCTCCTGCCCAGCAAGGACAGTCAGACACAGAGGGATGTTCCCACAGCTCCATGGGCAAACTCATCTTTTCCACAGCACAAAACAAATGCGAACTGACATCTCTAATCTAGAGACACATTTCCTCTTCCCGTGGTAGACAACCTGCTTTTCACAGCCTTCGCTTCCTTTGAAAGTCAGAGGAAGAAATGTCATGTGTCAGAGGGCTTAAGTGAGTGCTAAGCAATGAGTGTTTCCAGACAAATGGATTTCTTGCCATTTCACGTCATTTTGTGCATTCATCTGTGCAAACAACAGTTGTATCCTTAACACTATTTTGAACCATGCTAAAACGTGACTCCATGGCAGTGCTCCTTGCTAAAGAGAAGCCATGGCACCAGGAGCTGATGTTTATCTTGCTCTTACTGGTTATAAAGAGTCCCCACAGGGAAAACTAATTCCAAAAGACTGCAGGCTATCAGCATCTCTTGCCACAGGATTTCCTCAAGCAAAAACTTGTGCATCTTCTCTTCAAGAGGTCCTGTCCTCACCATACGGAACACCAGAATAACCACATGCTCTGCCCTCACCATGGGTCACTCCAGGCTGCTCCAGTGTTGCAGGAGAAAGACACCATGGCAGCACTGAAAAACCTCTCAGAGAAACAGCAAAGGCAAAATCCCAGGAAAAACCCTCTGGGAAAAAAACGAGTCATCCACATTAGAAGAACAAAACTTGCAGAAGCTGTCTCAGACAAACCTGTGATCTAATCCCCTGAGTCACAGCAGCAGAGCCTGGAAAGCAGCACAAGTTCTGACTTGGCAGCTCTTCCTTTCTGTCCCATTGACTTCCAAAAATCCTGGCAAAGCCCTGGGAGATTCACCCCCATCCCTCCTACCCTTCTCCCCAGAAATGGGTACGGGCAGCAGGGAAGACATATTTTCACAGGGGTGAATCACTACCTGCACCCTTCCCACACACCCCCTGATACCCAGCACATCACCCAGCTTTCCCCCAATGCTGTGATAGGATCCTACAGGAGAGATGTTCCACCAGCAATAGCAGCTGCCCACCCACATTATCCCTCTTTGAATAATGCAGTTTCCAGCTGATAGGTGCCTATCATTAATTATTAACTCCAGCACATAGAAAAGTTATTCAGCAAGCACCAGAATTCGAGTTGACACCATTAGAAAGAAGTAACACTACAGAACTGCAAAAACACAGGAAAGTCTGAAGGGAGAAAAACATTCGGTCCCAGGGAATGCCCAAGGGGTGTCAGCATTTCTGGGAGTTAAGCAGGGTGGAACATAATCCTTCAAGAAAAGGTTAAAATTAACATCCTGATTAAGTTGCAGCTCACAGAAATCAGCTTACAGAAACAGGGCAAAAAGGAGGATTTGAGTATCAAGGAGCCCTAGGGAAGGCTTGAGTGTAAAGGTTACATGTCTCTAATCTTCAGCCTCTTCCATGAGGGAAACTGCAGCAGCATCCAGCTGACAGCAGTTCTGGAGCCTCAGCCACTTGGCTGGGTGAGTATCCTCCAAGCTGGGAAACAGGGAAAACTGCTCTTGAGCAGATGGAAGCAGAGGAACATGCAACATGACGTTACTCCACTTCTGGAGGTTTTGCTCTTCGTAAGCCTTTTACATTTATTTATAATGCGACGACTTTGAGTCAGGTTATACAGCAACTCTGCCCTGAATTGTGACATACTTTAGGAGTGCAAATTCCCTCAAACAGGGACAGTCCTGGCATTCCTCTGTGTCCTTGTGGAGCAACACTTCTCACCTTGCCTGAGCTATGAGTGGGGCTTTGAGGGGCTGCTCCAAGCCATCACCATCATCATCCCATGCATCACCCTGCCTCACATGTGAGGATGAGCTCAACGTGGGATGATACATCAGTGCCATTAAAGTCTCAGCTCTTTGGAGTAATTGGCCTCATGAACTTTGGGAGATTTGTAGAAAACAAATATGACTTCAGCAGAATTAAATCACCTCCTTCAGTGGGACATCAATTATGGAAAATGCCACCTCAGAGTCTGCAGAAATCCCTCAGCACAAATCTGAATAAGGGAACATTAGAGATTTTAAGCAGGGATCATTACAGGATGTGTAAGATGCAGGATTGCTTTACAAATAACTTACTTAGGATATTCCAGCAAGGAGCAATTCTTCAGTGGCATTCATGATCAGAGCACAGGATAGGGATGCTGCCCAGAAGGGAGGAGGAACTGTGGAAGACAGAAAGGAACAAAGACAAGGAGAAATGCTTTAAAACCAAACACAGTTACCTATGATGGAAATAATTAGCACAGAGTTATACAGTCATACAGTGAGATCCTTCCACAAAAGCATTAAAGGACACTCAGCGAAATTTAACAGCAAATTGCAGTGTGGAAAATCCCCCAAACTATATCTAAACAAAGAGGCCAAGGAAGAACTGCCAGTGGTCCTAGATATTAAATATGCCTGTGGACACAGTATGAAGAGCACTGAGTAGTAAATCCTGGAACAAAACACACACAGCAAGAATGAAAAGATTAAGAAAGAAAAAGCCTGATTCAGCCTACTTCTTGAGCACAAGGACAAGCACTTACACTTGGCTTTTTTTTTTTTTTTGCATCATCTCAATGCCTCTGCCACCTTTCTCCTTGTCTAGACACCTGCACTCTGCATGCAAAGCAGGAGCAGTGCTTATGGCAGAGAGATCTGACTTGCATTTCCCACCCCAGTTTGCAGAGACAAGCGATGACGCACACTGCAGCTGGGGAGGAGGCTCAGGGCTTGCTTCACCTTTTGCTGCACAGACACACTCTGAAACCACTCCAATGCTATAAGAACATTTGTGCGTCTCCAGACAAAGCCTTGCTTGAAACCGAGAGGTCCTGAGCCCCATGTCCTTGGCTCTGCTGTGACACATGGGGAGAGGAACCAGCACCATACCTGGGGAACAACACAAAACATCCCCGAAGATCTTCCCTTTACAATTTGGGCTATAAAAGTTGATGGTGTCCAAGAAATCTGGGGGGTTAATGGGTTGTTGGTGACCCCGAAAGTTGGCTTGTCCCAAACTACACATCCTCTGAGCTCCAAGTTTTCCTCACCAGGACTAAGAGCAGCCAGAGTAGATCATCACCTCCCCTCAGGACAGCAGAAGTGCATGTCCAGCCCCCTTTTTCCCATTTATCCTACTCTGAGCAGTCAAAATTAATTGGCTCTATCCAGCAGCCTCCACTAAGGAGGTTCCCTTTTCCACTCACTTTTTTTAAGAGCAATGCAAGTTGCCATTTATTCAATAGGATAATAACTTGATTTAGGCTTCTTTCTCTGTCATTAGTGGGCATCACATTAAGAACACAGCAAATCACTGAGGAGAAGAAGAAACACTTTTGCTAATCAGATTTAAAGAGCTGACAGCACAGTGCATCAAACTGAGTTACAGCAGCAAGTAATGGATGGCACTCACTGCCTGTGGAAAACCCCAGCGTCCCTATGGATGAACATTTTCTCACCTCCCAGATGCAAATTCCTCTCCACAGCACCAAAGATTTCTGTACACATCCATGAGAGTTTGGTTTAAATAAGAATTAATATCAAAGTATGAGTTGGCAGCAAACACAGGTCATCTTTGAGTGACAGGAGGGGACCACAGGGCTCCATCCTGCTCAGGTCAGCGCTTGTGCCCTGAAAGCACAGCAAGGGAAAACACTTAATGAGGGTGCCACATGGGTTCAGATTTCCCCCCAGTTTTAGCACAGTGCCCTTCCCACATCCCAGGCACCTCCTTGGGGCCAAGTCTCTGCTCCTCTTGGCTACTCCTGTCCTTGTAATCAGCTGGTGAGGGAAAGCAGAGCATCACCTCTGATTTCAGCAATCCCCCATCCATGAGCCTCCCCAGCATCCCAGCAGTGCTCATCTGCCCCAGGAAGCAAAGGGGTGGTGGCAAAGGACCACACTGGGCTGAGACAGACACCAGCAAACTCAGCACCTTGTAGTAACACTGCCAAAGACCAGAGATAAATCAAGGCACTAGTACGGCCATGTAACAGCTCTAGTGAGGTGGGGGAAATGGTGCAGATGGAAAAGCAAAGCAGACTTAAGTGAGCAAGAACTGGCTGAGCCTTTGCACAAATCCAGGACATTTGCAAAGTCCAACATCATCACCTTGATGAAGTGCGATCTGTGAAATAAAAAATAAAACACTCCTGCCTCAGGTCTCCATTATTTCATACCCTCCCTCAGCATCCATTTCCACCTGTCCCCTTCCTAAAGCAGCCTGTGAATCCCAATTATTTGCCCATACCATCCAGTCCTCTCTCTGGGGCAGCCCTGCCTGGTGCTCCCCCCATAACATACATCTTTTAATGCAGCAGGGAAAGCCATAATGAGCTCCTGGAACTGGAAACTGAAGTAATGCAGCAGCTAGAAACAAGACAGTTTTTTAATTGCAAGGGTAATTTCCAAACTTAACAAAGTCTTTCAGGGTTTGCTATCACACATCACTCAGTCCTGAACTTAAGATGCAGTACATGCAAGAGCTCAGGCAGAACCGAGGGCTCGTGGAATAACAGGGGAAAACTCTGCACCTCATTGGAGGTCAGGGTAAGTAATCAGAGTGATCCCTTTCAGTTCCAAAGGCAGTGAGCTCCCCATAGCAACCAAGCACAGAGCACTGAACTCCGTGGAATTAAACCAGAGCTGAGGTTTCCAAACAGAGGTGTGTTAACCTCGTGCAATTTACCACAAACTGCCCTTCTGAGCACATCTGCATCCTTCACACTTAACCCCCAGTGCTGATTTTCCACTCTTGGAAGATCAGAGCACAGCAGATGAAGCACAGAGCCCCACACAACCCACCTGGACTCACAGACTGCATGGAGCAAATGTTAGAAGATGCAGTCAGATGCAACAAACATCCGGAATAATGGCAGACATGCAATATGGAACTTGCTTTCCAAACGAAAAGTTACCAAGAATATAAAGTGCACAAGTACCACCCCCCCAGCCAGCTGTCTGGGAGGACAGTGTCCTGCTATTTGAGCTGATGAAGCCCCAGCCCAGCACTATTCAGAACTGCCAGACCTTGGAGCACCTGTCTGTGCCTAAAGGGACTTTGGACAAGGGGTTACAGAGTCAAGCTGCCAAAGGGCAGGGCTAGGTTAAATACAAGGAAGAAATTCTCCCTTGTGAGGGTGGTGAGGTGTGGCTGCCCCATCCCTGGAAGTGTTCAAGGTTGGATAGAGCTTGGAGCAACCCAGTCTAGTGGAAGGTGTCCCTGCCCATGGCTGGGAGGATGGAATAAGATGATCAGCCTAGGTATTTTCCAATGGCTTTTTTAATGATTTGTCCAGTTAATTCTTTCTGTAACTTCTGGGTCACTTGGAGACACTAGATTTGCCTAGTTCAGCTCAGTAATATAATTTCCTTTATTCAGGGTCTGCAAGTACATTTTATACATTAACCTGAGACTTTCAGCAGCACAATTAATTCAGCAGGCGAGGCTATTCATAGGGCCATCGTTACTGAAAGATTTGCAACGTGAGCTAATAAAATAAACAACAACATACGGGATTGGATCAGCAGAATGTAATTGAGTAAACTGGAAACTGGCCAGGATAGTAAAATGAATTATTTTATTTGGGTTTTTGTTTGGTTGGGGTTTTTTTTATGACTAGAGATGGTTTGGGCTTTGCATCCCACCCAGCCGTGGGTGGGAGCCAGGGGGGCAGTCCCCACTTGTTGTGAGAGGACAGCAAGCACAGCTGACAAGGGGAAACAGATTGACACTGACAGAGAGCAGGGATAGATTGTACATTGGGGAGAAATTCTTCCCTGTGAGGGTGGTCGGGCCCTGGCACAGGTTGCCCAGAGAAGCTGTGGATTGACCCATCACTGGAAGTGTTCAAGGCCAGGTTGGACAGGCCTTGGAGCAACCTGGTCAAGGGAAAGGTGTCCCAGCCCATGGCAGGGGGTTGGAACAAAGTGAGCTTTAAGGTGCCTTCCAATGCAAACCATACTGTGATTATGATTCAGCACAAGCAAAGGGACCCCACTGACCACTGTTTCACACACAGAGTCCTACTTGGTCAACTGCCTGCATGAAGATAAACGTCTCACCTGGATTCCCATCTTGGCCCTGTACATCACCTCTGACAGCCCTGCATGGGGCAGAGCACCACCTTTTAACCCCTTCTCCCCTGGAAGATCACAAGCAAAAGACTCAGTTTTTATACACATACAGGAGGCAGTGCAGCTGCATGCAGGTGTCAGCTGGGCTCTCTGGAAGAGCAGAGGGGGAGATCTATACCTGCTGGTTCAGGTGCTGGCATTTTCATTTTTTGCTAATTCTTGCAGACTCAGTCTCCTGTAGGACATCTCCACAGCTTCAGTACATCCCCTCCACCAGCTCCAACCTCAGGAGCTGCACCTGGACTGGCTCTGTTTGAGCTGCCCAGCCAAGGCCTCCAATAACCTTGGATAAAGCACCTCAAGGGCTCCTACAGCAGAAGACTCACCCAAAAATCCCTCTGGTGATAAGGGCTCCAGTCTTTTCTTCACACCCCAAAAATATTTCCTAGCAGAACCACTGTCAAAACTGGCCTGCTCAGCCCAGAAAAAGCCCAAACCAGTTTCTATGTCCCATCTGGCCTTTATTAAGGGGCAGTTGGTGCCCCATTGGGCTTCTCTGGCTCCACCTTCCCAATGCAGCCCCACAGCTGCACCTGCCCTCACCTGAAAACTAGAGTTAATCAGTTCTTAGAAGACCTTTTCCTTTCAACATCCCACTGTGAGCCCAGCTTTCCCTGCCCCAGAGTGATGCTGGACTGTGCTGCAGCACATCTTCCCTGGCCTTTCCCCCTTTCTCTATCACCCTGCACAGCCAGCTGCTCCCACAGCTCCATCCTGACCCCAAATTCTCCCCATCCTGACCCCAAATATTCTCTATTCTGACCCCAAAGGCTCCCTGTCCTGACCCAAAACACGCCCCAGTTCTCCCGGCCTTCCTCAGAGCATCTGCAATAATTACATCAGGTTGTTCAGTGAGGAGAAAGGGGAAAGCAAACTACACAAGCTGCATCTCAGGAGGCCAAAATGCCCAGAAACTGCTATTTCTATGGGAAATAAACAGTTGGAAAGAGCAGTGAGGTAGGTCATAATGAAAGGCAAAGCCAGGGAAAGCAAAGCTCTCCTTGACTTATTCTGCCTCTAGAGAGCATTGTTGCATTTTCTTCCCAGCAAGGGATAGGAACAGAGGCATCTCCCTCAGCACTAAAAGCAGAGGAAATGCTGCAGTGGTACATGGCAAGCTGACGATAACCCCCCATCCTGAACACCTCTCTGTGAGCTCTGAGGATGAGCAAAACCCCACAGGGGAGGGCACTGGAGTTCTGGATCCAGCTTACCTTCCACCAAATGTTTTTTGCTGGCTCCCTCACAACGCTTCTGAGGAAAGGGCAACTGTTCTTCCTTGAGGACATAAAATGGCTCCACACCACCCCAGGGTGTGGGCAAAGAACCCAGGGGAAACTGCTGGAAAGGCTGACAGAGGGAGGATAAGGAGGAAGGAAAGCCCTTATGTGCGCATGCAGTGCTCACCAAGGGTCTGTGTGGACACAGCCCTTGCACAGGCTCCCAGAAATTGCCCCTGCAGTGACTGACAGTGAGTCCAGGAGTGTTGCTCTCCCTCTGCTCATGTCCCACAGACTGGCTGCCTGTTGCCTGCCTGTGCCCTGTGGCAGCATCAGGCCTCCTGCACCCTCTCCATGGGACACAACAGCTATTTCCACTTGCTATTCCCTATCCACCCATTCCTCATCCCTCCACTGCCCACTCCTTGCTAAGCCGAATTCATTATCGGAAATCAATTAAAATATATTTTTGAAGGGGCATCATTGCTGTTATGGAGAGGAAGGTTATTACAGCTCCAATTTGCTGCGGCTGGAACAATTACTTTCTCCCACACAGTGTGAGTCAGGCTGCAGCTCCCGAGGCTCGGACTGTGGAGGTGTGGCAGGGTCTGGTGGGAGCTGAACTGGGATCTGGCTCGGCTGATGGGCTGATAAGAGGGCAGCAGAAATTTGTGAGAACACTCTGTAATGAGCTGAATTTACCGGTCTGGCATAGCATTTTTTCCATCATTATCTCCTTCACAGTAGGAGCTGGTCATACCTCCTCCTGCAGAGCAGGAGAAAGGGAGTGATGGAGCGGGACCAGCACAGGGACAGGATGAACCAGAGAGACAAGGGCAAGGGGAGGCATGTGAAGGGCAAAGTAAAACCACTGTTTTGTATTAGCTCAGCTCCTGCAAAAGTGTTTAGAAAATTCCATCTGAGCATCCAGTGTGTCTTGGGGGAGGACAAGAAGTTTGGCTCCTCCAGGTCAGAGCCACCGGGACAGATCGGAGGAGAGCTGTGCTGAGTGAGGTTTTGCACTCACAGCTGGATACCTGTGCAGCTCAGGGCTGAACACAAACTGCTTGGCTCTGCACTTATAGCCAGGGAAAGGAAACCTACAGCAGCTCTGCTGGGCAGAGAATGTCTGTGCTAAACTTCAAAGCTTCTCCTCAAACTGTCCCTTTGCACCCCAGCTGCTTTACCAAGGTGTCTCGCACAGAGCAAGCCCCGCTCTCACTCAGTGGCTGTAACTTTAGGGCAGTGGTTTGGGGTTGGCTCCCCCCCAGCCCCTCTCCCTGCCACCCTGCAGGAGGAGGGAGCTGGGATCCTTTGGGAACAGTGTGCTGACTCAAAGAGCAGATCACTTGGACTTCACTGCTCCAGGAAAGGAGCTGAGCCCAACCTCACACCAGTTCTATAGCACTGCGAGCAACTTTTTCCCCTGAAAGGGTTAAGCATCCTCCAAAACTCCTGTGGAGTTCCAGGAGCGGAAATTACTTGGAGTATGGCTGAGAGACCCCTCCGTTACAGTTAAATTTCAGAGAGCATCTTCCCAGCCCCTGGAGAGAAGGACCCTGCAGTGAGCAGGTAATGAAAAATGACTCCCAAAACCATTTGGATACTTGGAAAATACTGAGCTCAAATTGAGAGCTGCCATCTCTCACTCACGGCCATCCAGCAGGACACAGAGCTCACAGGTGTCACACAGCAGCTCCTAAGTGCCTCTCCCTGCTCCTTCCCCTGCAATCTGCTGAGCAGATTTCTTTGCCAGCTGAGATCTCAATCACTGTACAAACCCTGACCTCGAGTGTGGAAGCCACTGTCCTACTGCCACCATGTGAGTTTGTCCCTTCCAGGATGACCAAAGGGTTGCTTCGAGGGCTCTGGGCTTGGAAGAAAGGGATGCTCTCATTTTGGGCTACTGGCTTGCCTTTATTTTGGGGTTTTACTTGGTTTCACTCCTCCTCAGAGCCCTGCTGTCTCCCTCTACCTCACTGTTGAAGCAGAAGACCAGGCAACCCAGTTCCAAAGATGAGAATCCTGACAGCACTCCTGTCATTAGCATCCCCTTCCTGGTCATGCAGCTCTCACAAGCACTCTGCTCATTCCATCAGTTCACTCTTTCTCATCACAATCCAATTACAATGTAGTACAGGAGTAAACACCTTTTTATTTTTCCCCTTTCCCAGGTGCAACTTCTTTTTTCCACTAAGAAAGCCACATTTTTGGCCTGATACTGTAAAATGAAAATTACTTTGAAGGCACAGTGCTGGGTGGTGAGGCAGCAGGGATTTGGGTCATGGAAACACAAGCAAACCCCTCGGGTACCCTCTACTAATTACATCAGGGCATTCTCCTGCTTTTCCATGTTGCATCAGGAGGAGGGATGGAGGATACAGGGGGATGGTGGCCTTGCAGCAGCCAGCCTGGCTGCATGGCTCATTCACTCCTGCAGACATTCACTATTCCTTGCTTCTCCCTCAAAATGAAAGGCATTGCCTCAGTAGTGCTGGAATGGCTCTGGAAAACCAATAAACTTGTCAGAAGGAGACAGGCTCTGAGTCAGAGACCTCGCAGGAGGGAGGCAGGGGAACAGATGATGCAAGCCAAGGTCTGTGATGGCAGAAGGCTGACAACAGCAGAGCAACCCCCAGACCCAAATCTGTGGGGATTGTCCCTGCAGGAAATCACTATTTCCCCAAAATCCATGCTCACACTACACAATAATGCATAGGCATCTCACTCTATAGAAAAGCTTAAATAAATCACCCCTGTCTGGGGGGAGCCCATCACTGAAGCCTCTGGCCACAGGCAGCCCCAGGGCCAGCAGTTATTGCTTCCAGCAGTTCTGCCTGGGCACTCCTGGAAGTCACCACCCCATGGCAAAACACGGGCAGAGAGAGGGGAATTCAGAGTTTGTTTTTGTGACTTTTGTTCTGTTATTTTTTACAGTGGCTGTTATCCAAGAATGAAACCACTGGCCAAGGGACACCACTGCGAGGTCAGGAGTTACACTGATGTTTCAGTTTTCCCAGCAAGGCTGGGATTCACCACGGAAGTGGAAAAGATTAGACACCTCTTTCCCAGAGGAGTCCATGAGGAGCAGAGATCTTCCCCATTTCACAGCCAGACCAAACTTATCCAGTGAAGCTGTGTCTGAGCAGAAATCAATACACATCCCAAATGCTGCTGCAGGTTGTTTTGGATGCTTTATGAATAAAAGAAGCCAGAAAATCAGCCTAGACTACAAATCACCTGGCCACGGACTAGAAAATGGTTATTTTCAGCCAGAGAATGGTAGACATTTCCCTTGTTAAATTGCTTTCTGGTCAGTATTCAAAGCCCCGTGGCCCCTGCGAGTAGAACAGAAGTCGGAGAGCAAAGCCTTTTTCCTGTGGCTCCTTTGGATGCTGGGCTCAGCGGGAGAGCCTTCCTCGGCACTCACAGGGCTTTGGCAAGAGCTCGGTTTTCACACCCACTCAAGCGAAAGTGTATTTTCTAGCAAAGGAAAGTATGTCAGGGCATTGATTTCTTGGGCAACTGCACCACAGAATAGATGGAGCTAAACTCAGTGATGCATTAGGCTGTTGGCTGCAAACCAAACACCTTGTAAAAATGCTTTAAAAACAAATATTTTCTGGGTTTTTTCTGATGCATTTGGAGAATAGCCTGCCTGCTCTTAGGCCTTGCCTTCTGTTCTTGACTACTCCATGCTGTATAGGAGGGAGCTGTCCCTCAGGCTCCCTTAGCATCAGTTCATGGGGGGAGATGCTTCCATTGAAAATCAGGCAAATAGGAGAAAAACCCCAAAATTATGTGACCCATTGGGAAGTAGTATTCACAGCCAGTGGGAAGGGAGAAATGATCCCCAGAGATACAGCCTGGCTTGTGCTACATCAACATCACTGCTGGGAGAACATCAGTGGTGCGGAGCCAGAGGGAGCCTGATCCACATCCAGAACGGGTGGATGCACCAGAACATGTCCTCCTCCTCACCACATGCCATCACCACCAGCACAGGGTCAAACTACGGCCATTCACGGGCCAATGAGCAGAAGCCCCTGTGCCAAGGAGCTCAGTGCAGGATTCTGGCAGCCAAAAGTGCTGCAGAAGGCGGCAGACGGCTGCTGACACCTTTGTCCGGAAGGATTTCCAAGCTGGAAAGCAGCAGCAGCAGCTCTATGAATATCCAAAGAGGATAACGTCAGCCCTGGCTCTGGGAAGCAGGAGGATCAATAGAGAGGCAAGGCATTTAATCACCTGCCCTGATAGCTTTGCATCTGACAGAGGCATCCATGGAAAGCGCATCCCTGAACACCGGCAGCTGCTCTGAGCCACTGAGCACGGAGCCAGCTCCCCCTCTTAGGGAGGGCAGAGTCCTAATGAGAGGAACAATGGGACCAAACAGTCCCCCACCTTTCATTTCACAGTGTTCAAATGGCAGGGGTTTGCTGTGTAGCGCTTTGCCATGACTGAGGAAGGAGGAGGTTTGGCTGCATTCCGAGTAGGAGCACCAGGCACAGCAAATGTCTGAAGCCTCCCCCAAATTTTTCTCTCTTGTGTTCCCGGTAGCTCACAGTGTTCTGGGATTTCAGATGCCTTGATGATGAGCATGGTGAGTTTTTCCTTCTGGCCTCCAAACCTCACAGCACATTTGGCCAGATGGAAACGCAAGAGGAAGGGTTGGCACTGCTTCTGCATCCATCCTGCTTTGGTTTGCAAATGCTGAATAACAGGAAGCAATTGGCTGGAAAGATTTGGCCACCATGGCCTCCACCTGCAAACAGAGGCACCTGACATGCACCCATTCCCCCAGAGAGGGCAGGACAGACCCCTCTGCAGGCCCCACCCTCAGCACTCATGCTCTGTAAACCCAATCCAACTGCAGCCAGCAGATTGACTTCAGTCAAGGGAAGGTTTGGATTGGATATTAGGGAAAATTTCTTCATGGAAAAAGTTGTCCAGCATCAGAACAGGATGCCCAGAACCGTGGTGGTGTCACCATACCTAGAGGGATTTAGAAGGCATGTAGATGTGGCACGTGGGGACGTGATTTACTAGTGGCCTTGGCAGTGCTGGGGGAACAGTTGAACTCAATGGTAGAGGGTTCTTCCAGCCTGAACTTGTGATTCCATGGTCTAGCAGGTCCTCAAGGATTTGCCTAACTCCAAACTGTATCCCTGCACCACTTAGCCACCCTCTGCCCTCACGGTTAGGTGATGGCTGGGTGCTCCACACACCTTGCCCATGCCATCACTTGCCCACCTCAAGTTTCTGACCCATCCCAGCTTCTCTCCCAAAATCCCAATGCATCCCAGCACCACCAGCTTGCAAACACACAGAGTGGAAACCACTTTGCTGGAAGGGCTAAAGGAAGGTTCTCTAGCACCCACAGGCAGCACTGGTATAGACATTTTAAGACAGCCATAATCTCTTTATAGAATGTTTCCAGGCATGCCCAGATAAATTATTCACAAGGATAAGAGATGAACCCATCTGGATAAAAGGAGAAAAGGCCATTGGGATCTGGCCAGCGGCTTTTTCCTGTAATGCTGTTGCCACTTGCAACATTCCTGTTTCCTCTGTGAAAGAATATAGAAATTATTTATATTGGTTTAATGGAAAGGGGGTTCCTCACATGAGATAACACACAAGAAGGTCATGAAGCAGAGAATAAGATTGTACCTCTGAAAAAGCAGGACAGTAGGAAGGGGGAAACCCACCCCCCATGGCAATAATGAAGAAATCATCATCACAGAACCAAACCAGCTAATTTTTGCTCCATTTCCATGTTAGCACTAAGAACATTAAAATTCTGTTGCCATTTTTAGAGAATAAAACATATTTCAGTAATGTTTGTTGGAAATATCATTAGGATAACATTCACCCCCGCAATGTTTTATTGCAGGCAGTTACTTCCATGCTGCCATTCACAGCGATTACTCCCCAAATTACTTCTAAACACCCAAATTGCAAAGGGAAGGAGTTAGTCGAGTGCTGGGATTGATGGCTGTAGTTTCTCTTGCAAGACTAATAAGAATATATCTGTCTCTTCTGCAGTATTTTGCTTAAAGTGGTTGTGAGGCACTTGGTGAAGGGAGGGTAAAGGCTTCTCCGAGGCAGCAGAACTGCCTGAAAAGACATGACCCATCACCTGTCCAGTGAAGCCAAGCAAATCAAAGCAAATCAGAAGAATGACCCACCAATATTCTCGTAAAAGCCCATTTCCCTGGCACGAATGTACTTGGAAGGCGGGAAGAACTCCTAAAAAGTAAAAACTAGGAAGGCAGCTGAAAAGTGCATCTCACAGCAGTGTTAGAAAACAAACACCTGGGATTAAGGCTTCTTTAATCAACATTTAGTGCAGGTTTAATAACATGTGTTAAAAGCAGGCAGGTAAAAGGGTTTTGGGAAGCGACAGGAAAATAAAGTAGAAAAATGCACTAATTGCAGCTTATCTGACAGTTCTGTTCTCCTCCACAGCTGAGACTGTAGATCTAATATTTATACATTAGGCAGGATTGATTCCCTGGGATTAAGCAAGACTCAGGGTAGGGTGACAGCAGCTGATGGATGGGCATGGTGTCTCACCAAATCCTGGTGGATTGCTTTGTCCAGGTATTGCAAATAGAAAAAGAAAACATTTTGCAGCTCACACCATCTGTTTACAGCAGGGAAGACTTTGAGCTGCCCTTTTTTACAACACATTTGAGCAGGGCTGCTTTAAACTCTGAATCAGCAACAGATTATTCTGTGCATTTGTGTGTTTAGGAGGGGACAGGTGGGCTCCATCCTTGTGGAAAGCTCCCAGCCAAAGCATCTGGATATAAATAAGAGGACCTTGAAAATCTGTATCTTGACCACATCCTACGAAGAATGGAGAAGCTCCATGGGGCTGATGGGTACAGCCCATGGAGGTCAGAAGGCTCAGCTTTGCCTTGCCTGGAGTGAGGGCAAGTGACAAAGCCCACCCAGCTCATCCCAGGAGCAACCATTGCCCGAGGGTCTGGGGGACACACACTCTGAGGTTTTAACCATTCAGCATCACGCCTTCACTCATCCAGAGCTCTCCTTGGTGAGCGTCTGGTAATGACCATCTCTGCAGCTCCTTTTTTTTTTTGGTGACTCCGCCAATTCCAACACTATTGAGCCAGGAGAGGTCTGACCAGAACCCGTCTCCCTGCATGGAGCAGCCAATGTGCACTTTGGCTTTCCTGCCCAGTTTCCCACTAAGCAGATTGTCTGAAGGGTCTTGCTAAAATTCTTGCTTCCATTTAATGCTTATGCAAAGAAACAGCCAAATCTGGGGTGGCCTCAGCTGGTTTTGCAACTTGAAGGGAAGGCCTTGGGGGGGGCTTTTCCTGAGGCAAATCCCAGGCAGATAACATCTCTCTCACCGCAGAAACCAGCTTCCTATCTTTATGTGCAACCACAGCATCTGCAGCCCCTTTCTCGCAGCCATCAATCACGGCAGATGTGGTGGCAGGGCCCTGGCAGGGACCAGGGTGTCAAAGTTCCTGAGCTCACGCATTTCCGCACAGGGCAGCATTTAACGAGGCGAAAAGCATCAATTGAAATAACCAGCAGCAGCCCAAGCGCTGACCCAGCTAATTCAAAGGGAAGCTTTTTTTATTTTTTTTTCTGGAAAGAAAAGTGTGCAGAAATAATTGTTTCCAAGCTGATCACTAACAAGTTCTTCATGGGTGCTTCCATGGACACTGATAGAAAGGAGATGGAAATGCAGGAGTGAAATCACTTTGCTCCTCTGGGCTTTGGGCTGTGCTTGACAGTGGATTTCTTCCTCTTGACAGCCATTGAGGAGGACACTCATGGGTTAATTCTCCCACTCTGCTCCTCGAAGAGTGCAGTAGTTACAAACAGACTCTCCTGAGTGGCTGCCAATAAACCTGAGCTACCTAAACCCAGGAGAAACCCAGGAATAAGCCATCCTCTCCTCTCTCTGTGATTTCCCCTGCAACGTGTGCCAACATTTCAGAAAGGAATCCTCCCAGGCAGCTCTGGAGCCAGCTTTGGAGGGAGCAGCATCCTTCTGCACTCCTGCTTTCCTTCCTCTGCTTGGAGCACAGTTCCACCCACTCCCCTGGGAACAGCAGCCAGATGCCCGCAGTGGGCTGAGCACAGCGGGTATGCTGGGCACTGCCAAAGCACTGAGCACATCAGCTCCAGCTTTTTAGTATCTCCACTCTCTGAATTAACCAGGAGAATTGCTGTGCTCCCAGCTGACACTCTTCTCCTAAAACCACAGGGACACTGCTGGGAGGCTGCAGAGCCTGGTGGGGCTGTCCCATAGCAGATCTGGCCGAGGTCCCGTGGCAGCCTGTGCACGGATGGGACTGACTGGGGTCCAGGCATAGCCCTCAGAGCCGGCACAGCCTGGTTGGAGCCTCCTCACTAAACTGGAGCACGGAGCATTTCATCTCTGCCAACCCCACTGTGCTGCTTCCACCAAACCAAGGAGAGGAAGTCAGGCTGTGCCAGGCCCAGATTCAGCTCTTCCCCAGCAACACTGCCTCTCATTTTCAGGAGCATTAAATTCACAGTGTGTGCAAAGCAACGTGAAATGTAATTACAGTCCTGTGTCCACCCATTCCTGCAATGCTGGAGAGGCAGGGATGCTCCACATGGAGCTGCCCAGCTGCACTCCAGAAGCCTCCTCTGCTCTCCCAAGGGTGGTCCGTGCCCCTTCAGACTGAGGATTTTTGCTGGTTTTCCAGCCAATAAACCGCTGCCTTAGTGAACCTGCTCTCACAGCCACATTGCTGCAAGTGAGGGATGGGGATGTGTCAATGCAGGGATGGGGAATTAGCAGGCTGGTACCTACCTTGTGTTCCAGGACCCATGGGCCATGTGTGTGGCACACATGGATCAAGGCTTCCCAGGAATGTCTCTGGTCTCCCTAAAATCCCTGCATATACCTGAGATGTGTTAGGACCCCCAAACTCCTGCCTTATGCCACAGTTTGTCCTAGGCAGAGAGTTCACCAGGTAATTTCTGGAGGTGTTTGCAGCCTGTTCTGGTGCAAAGGGGATTTCAAGCCTTTATTGCACCCTCATCTCTCTGCTTAGTGTATCCAGCCCACGCTCATGGTTTGCATAAAAGCGAAGCTCAGGTCTTGCATGGCTTTGCAGGGGATCTCCCTTTCCCAGCCACCACATTTCCCAGATTACAGCACCCAGCCCTGCCCTAAATCCCTGCCTGGTCCCCAAAACCAGTTTCCTCCGCTCAGCTGCCTGGGCTCTCCCACCAGGTTCCTGGTGAGAAGAGGAGAAACCCGTTCTCCCAGGCTGTGATTTTCAACCCAGAATGATTTTCATTATATCTGTCCCCAAGGCACAGAGGGGGACAGGCCACACAGGCGCTGAGCAGCCCTGAGCTTGTTGGAGTCAGAAGAAAACAAGGCAAAGCAAAGCTTGCAAAGTTAATTTGAACCAAGCGGCGGCTGGCGGAGCAGCCAGGAGAGCCTGTCCCACAGCCAGAGCCAGCATTTTCCAGGGATACCACAGAGCTGGGATGCTTGCTGGGAGGGGAGAGCAAAGGGCTTAGTCAAAATGTTTGGGCACAATTATTTCAAGAGCACTCCAGGCTCATGAGGATGGGCTCTGGCACACACGCCAGGGACGTGCCCTCGCCCATGTGTGCAGCTCAGTGCCAGGCAGGAACACAGGGATGGCTGGAGGACAGCAGGAGAGCCCTAGGGGTGCTTTGGGGAAAGCTTGACCCTTCCTGTGGGCAATGCTGGTGGCAGAGGAATGTGGCATCCGACATGGGATACTGCAATTATTCAATGTGTATCCACTCTCCAGTCTCCACAGCTCCCATTTTATGCCTAATTAATGGAGTTTTATTATTTTGTGTAATACAATAGCTGTAATAAAGATGTAATTACTCTGTATGGAACAAAAATTGTATTCAGGACTAGTGAGACACAGAGTGGATGGACACAGAACATTAGAGAGGTGAGGAGAAACGAGGTGAAGTATGAGGTGGGCAGACTCACATGCAGGCAGGGCTGGGGCAGGCTGGGCTCCAGGTCTGTCAGCCAGGGCAGGGGTGGAACAGCACCTGAAGTATCCTCCCAGCTGCGTTAAAAAGTCAGGAAAGGAGCCCCAAAGCCCCACACATGGATCTGGGAAATGAGAGCAGGTCCCCAGGCCAGGAAGTCAAAGTGGGTTTGATATCATCTCCAGCACAGGAGAGAGATGGAGGGTCTAGGTCTGGGTGTGGCAGGGCAGAGCCAAGCAAAGATGCTGGGCATCCAGGTGAGGGCAGTGATGCCTGAGGATGTATCTGCCTGTTAGCAGGATCCACACAGTAAAATGCATCTTTCCAGCATCTCTCCTGCCTTCTTCAGCTCTGTTTCCCTGTCTCTCCTCTTTGGGCAGGGATCCATCCTCATCCCAGGCAAGTAAAAGACACAGGATGATGCTCATTGCACATGGTGGAGGCTTCATTACAGGGCAAGGGAAAGCAGAGCCTCCCACCAGCTGCCCCTTCTTGCAACACCACCGGGACACAGCCCAAATTACCTGGTTCATTCCAGCCTCTCCCCACAGGCAATTCCAGCATGCCAAGGAAATCCCAGGGGCTGCTGCAACTGGCTTGAAACCACCAGCCCTGTCAGCTGTTTTGAATTTTCCTTGTGTTTGCAAAGGAAAAAAAAATAGATTAAATAGCCTTTTAATCCTTATTCAGCATCGCTCTGAAGGCTTTTCCAGCTAAACTAAAACGTATCACCAGTGTCTTGCTGTTTGCATTAATAGCCCAAGGGGAGCTAAAGCTGGCTCAGATTGTGTGTCAAATGCCCCAGAGAGCTCAGCAAGGGCAGCCAGGCGTTGTGCACAGCTGGGAGCAGCCACAGCCCTTCCCTGGTTTATCCCCAGCTCACTGACTCTGCAGGCAGCTGCTGAGCCTGTGCTGACTGCCCAGCACTGCTCCTGGCCTGGGGATGCTGCCCACACTGATGGTCAAGCTGGAGAGGGTTTTTGGCAAGAGCACAGAGTGACAAGATGAAGGGTTATGGCATCCAACTGGCACAGGGCAGGGTTAAGTTAGATGTAAGGGAGAAATTCTTCCCTGTGAGGGTGGTGAGGCCATGGCAGAAGTTGCCCTAAGAAGCTGTGGCTGTCCCATCCCCAGAAGTGTTCGAGGCCAGGTTGGATGGGACTTGGAGCAACCTGGTCTAGAGGAAAGTGTCCCTGCCCATGGCAGGGTGTTGGAATGACATGAACTTTCAGGTGCCTTCCAACCCAAACCATTCTGTGAGTCTGTGCTAAGGCTCCAGGTGGCACAATTGCTCCCAGATCTTGCATGGCCCTGCCTTTCCCCAGGAACATGAGCTGAGTACACAGCAAAGGGCAGAGGGTCTCAAAACATGCCTGGCAGCACGGTATCAGCTGAAGGTGCAACAGGTAGATCAACCCCATCTGCATCATAACGAGGTGTCATGAAATTCCACAGCAGCACAGTCCATCCTCCCAACAGTGTTTCCCTTCATACCCCATCCTCTCAGTGATGCCAGAAACAAGACAGAACATCCTGGTGCAAATTTACTTCCAAGGAAGGTTTAATGTATATGTACAAAGCACAGTATGATTAGAGCTCAGTTTGCATCTCCCCTGACTCAGCATCATGGAAGGACGTGTGTCACTGGCCCATGCACCCAGAGACACCAAATCATCCTAAAATGCAGCAGGCCAACAGTACTCACCAAGCTCAGCTCATGCAGCATCTTCCTCTCCCCTTTTCCTCTCAGGATTTGTCAAGTTTAATTAAAATTCCTATACACAGTTCTCTCACTCAGGCTATTACCTACAGTGTGCTCTGCTGCCTGCCTTGTCCAGCTCATCTTATTAGGAATCCACTTCTTGGGGAATGGAGCTGTATTTAGGAGGCAATATGTGGCCTGTGTTTGAGGTTGAATAGTTCTATTAACCCATCTCCTTGACAAGACAGATGCCCCAAGGACCTGCTCTCGGTGTTCCTGCTACACATCTATTTCCAGCAAAGCAATGGTTTGCTTCACTGCAGGAAATTACAGCTAGGAAGGAGGAGGAGGTGGAGGTGAGGCTGCCCTGCCTCTGCACTTACTGCTGTCAGGATTGCAGGTCACACTGACCAGCACACCACAAGGACCCACCACTGCCCACCCTGAGCACACCAAGAGCATGGGTCTGTGTTTTAACCATCCTGAAGGCAAAAAACACCTACAGAGCTTCTCTCTTCCTCCCTCCCTGGGATATCAGACCTCACACAGAGGTAACATATTTGACTCTGCCTTCTCTGTTTCACAAGGGCTCGTCCCAAGTCCCCAGGATACCAGCCCTCTCCTGCTCTGGGCAGTGGAACAGGGCAAGCAGGAGCCTCAGCCCAAGTGCTTTGGACATGAAGCACTTTTGGGGACCTAAATGAAGCTCAAGCCCAGGATTCAGATATGCTGCAGATCCCCATTGTCTTTAGGGGGACACATATTCCAACAGATTCCTTTTGTCCCCATCCCACATGCTGAGACACCAGCAGCCCCCTCCCCTGCCCCTCCACACACTCTCCCCTCACAGCAGTAGCTGCTTACTCCTTTTGGCCATTTGCTGCTGGTTCCCATCCTGTACATTCTCTTCCATTTAGAGATATTGTCAGTTGAGAATCAGGGCTCAGATGTTTATTATTTCTAATGTAATTCCAAGCCAAAATATGAGGCAGAATGTTTAGTCTTTCCCTGGGCTCTCATGGCTGAGGTATGGCAGCTGAGTCAGCACTCCCCTTACCCATCCCCATGGACAGATGGCAAACTCGAAACTCTTCGAGCAGCTCCCAGATATTTTTACTGCCTATTGCTTTTTCGCCTCTGTTTATTTTTCAGGCTGAAATAAGCAGAGTGATGGGAAAAAGAAATCTCCTGCTGAGCATTGCATCAGAGACCAGATTCCCATAAGGATTAATTTCAGTGGAAACAGCAAGCCCTTCATTTTTTGGCAGGGTAAAATCAGCAAGGGCTGAGCGCTGGGTTGCCCAGCACAACAGAGCTGGCTTTCTGTGCTGAGCACCTGTGGGCCCTCCTTTGGTCTGGCCTCCCTGATGGTCCCTTTCTGATGTCTCTGATCCCCTCCTAGGTCTGGTTTCTTTTCAAGTGGTGTGATCCCACACTGTGAAGGTGAGTGGATGGTTGAACTCTGCTCATGTCTCCATTGCTGGGCACCATGTGCCATCCTTACTGCACATGGAGGGCTAAATCCCAGACTTTGTTCATGCCTAATGAGGCTCCTCACTTTGTACGATCTTCCTTGTTCCCTCAAGTGCCCAGCAACAAGGAGAAACTCTCCATATCCAGCTCCACATTCCCACATGAACCAGCTCTGGCCACCACAAGTTGCCCTACAAGCAGCAGAGCACAAGAACCAGCAGGAGCCATTCTGGAGCAACGTGGTTTCTTTCTTCCCCTGTAATGCTTCATGTAAAGCACAAGAGAGCAGCTGTCTGCAGCCTGCAGGACACTTTTCTGGAAGATAATGTGATGATTAACAAGGAACCTCACTTTTTTTAAATTGTTATTACATATGTTACATGTCAGAAGAGCCAGGTTCTCTTCCCCTCACTGTAATGCCCTGGGCAGCAGAACTGGTCCTTGTGACTGATGAATGTTGCTTAGTGCTTCCCATGTGTGAATAAGGTGCTAATGCCTCATAATATCCTGCAGCACATTGCACATTAGGAAATTGGAGAACATTAGAGAAACTTCCCTAGTGTTTTCTCAGGAAAGGGAAGAGCCTTGAGAGGCCAGGGCTCAGGTGAGAGCCCATTAGCCTATTTCTCCTTTACCTCAGAGTCAAGATGTGCTCTGGGGCCTTTTTAGTACAGAAGAGGTAAATGCAACAGGACACAATCAGAAGACCTTGTTGGTTCAGATAATCACTAAAGATGCTTCAAGCACAGACCATCAAAGAGCCAAGAAAGCTCCATCCTGTTTGGGGTGTGTTTGAGTCGGCCTATCTGCTCCACCAGGGCAGCTCAGCAGGCGTGGGTGACTCCAGGCAGGCAGAACTGACCCGAGGAGCACACCAGTGCCTGCCCATGCTGTGGTACCCTGCCCTGTCTGGAGCTGGGCACACCCACCGTATCCCTCCAGGCTGGCCTTGCAGGAAGGTTATGGGGATGTGGAAACATTAAGGGGATTTCCCATCCAGTACTTTTACTGACTTCTGGGGTGGTGTCACGTGGCCCAAAGTCAAGTTCTCTGAAATTGGGATTGCATCACTGATTCACGTCTCCCAGCAACTGTGCTGAGTGCTGCAAAGCAAACTGCCCAGGGCTCAGCAGTTATTTTTAAGTCCAGGCAGACCATGGCCATAGGATGAATTCACAGGAAAAACAAACACCTGACATTGCTTTAGCTGTGTCACAGCTGAAAAGCGCTGAGGACAGGGCAAAAGTGAAGAAATCCCAGCAGGCAGGATGTGGGGAATGAAGAAAGAACACAGCTAGGTAAGGTTCTGTTACTGTTTCCATCCTTAAATCTCAGAGAAAGCAACATATTCGTGAACAGAACCTTTCCCCATAAGAAAAGGGATCACTGCAAGAGGTGCAGATGTGCCTCCTCTGCAGCCACATTAAAACTACCCTTCATCTGGATGGCTCATCTGGGAAGAGCAGCTCTTGTGAGCACTGCAGGGAAGTCCAGGGCACAGCCCAGGGGCTTAGAGAGCTGCTGTGGATGTCAGTGCGCAGGGATGCACACCAGCACTGTCATGAGGACTCCAGGAACAAGCTGCTTCAGAACTAAGCTCCTCACATATCAACATAAAACTCCTGTTGACACACACCTGCCTCGCTCCTGCCAGAAGAGAACAAGGAGCTGCTTTCATCCTTCTGTGAGAGCAGAGATGAGGCTGGAGCCCAGCATCAATAAATTAATGGAAAGAGAACAGTCTTTGCTTTCAAACAGAGGCACTGAAGATCTCAGCAGGCACATCACAGCTTTCTGCTCTTGCCTAAATGAATATTCAGCTGGCAGGAAAACTGCAAGATGTGCTCTACCAACACCTTTCTGGGATGCTGCAGCAGCTCTGCCCTGATTCTGAAATGCCCCTTTTACAACAGGCTGGTCCAGAGCTGTTCTGCAGCCTGTCATGTTTGTGGAGACAACTTCCTCACTGCCCACAATGGGGCCCAGACCTGAGAGTCCAGCCAGCTCCTGGGGTTCCTTCATTTCATCCATGGCCACCAGTGACAGCCCAGACCCTGGAGCCCAAGTCACCCTCCCAGACTCTCTCTCTTCACAGATGAAGGCTCTACCCCCTGCTCACTCTCCTGAAGCAGTTTCCCATTCCCAGTCCCCATTTAGGCTTATTTAGGCTTGGTTATCCTCTGGGGCAGCTGAATCCCTGCAGCTGCAGGAAGAGTCCTCTGTGCCTCTGGCCAAGGCTGTTTATTTGCAATTGAAATCCCATCTATTTGGTGGTCCACCCCACTCTGGGCACCATGGTGTGCTGCCAGCAGCCTGGGACAGCCCTGTGTCCCCCAGCCTGCTGACCCAGTACCACCAGGCACAGCCAGGCAGCCTTCAAGCCCCATCCTAGACAAAACCCAGGGAAATACTTTGCCCTGTCCATCTATTGGCCTCCTCTCTACTCACAAACAAGATATTTTCCCATTTGTGCCAGTTAACAGGAGCTTGGCTGAAATGCAGCAGCTTGACTGTCCAGCAATGGTGAGAAGAGGAACAAAAGAAAGCTGCCTCTGACCCAGGAGCTTGCAATTAAATAAAATGAGCAACTAACGGGAGGATCCAGCCCTGGCAGCCAGCACAGTCAATGTGCCTGGGTGGGGAGAGAGGGGAGGCAGTGGGTGACTGCAGGCATGAGGGCAGCCCAGAGGGGTGAGGCAGGAGATGTGAGAAGCAATGCCTGAAGCAGAATCCCAGTGGATGCAAGCTGGCCCCCAGTGAGTTTGTTGAGGTCAAAAAGGGATATTGCAGCAAGTGGAGGGGAATGTGATGAAAGAGAAGGTGAGAGTTTTAGCTTTAGGAAAGGCTTTTCAAGGTTATGCAAGTCCTTGAGGTGTCCAGGATATGAAGACATGGGAGGAGGCAGTAGATGAAGACAGCTCTCAGATTCTGGCAGCAGAGCAGCATTCTGGCATTGCTGAGCTCAGGGAATCACTGAGCTAAGGAGGAGAGGTTAAATGCTCTGATTTGGCCATGTTGTGCTTGAGCGGGTGGTGAGACATTCACGAGATGTCAGAGAGCTCCTCTGAGATATGAATTTGGGCAGGGAGAGGAGAGCCCAGGGTAGGGATGCATGCCTCTGAGTCATCACCATAGAGATGGTATTTGAGTGTAGCTGAAATGAGATTACCCAGAGACACAGTGCAGAGAAGGGACACAGCTCTGCAAACTCCTGGGGCAAACAAGGCTCTGACAACAGCCCAGCTGTTGGACACCGAGGGGGATGACAGGTGGCCAAAACTGGGACACGCTCCAGGCAAGGCTCAGAGCCAACCACAGTCACAGCCCAGCCTCACCTCTGGAGCATTACTTGAGCCCTCCTCAGATGTCCATCTCTTCTCTGTTTGCTATGTGTTCTCCTCACAGGAACTCCAGGTCCTAAAACCTTTGGACACCAAACTCCAGCACTTCAAAGGGGCAGAGCTGAACTTCAGTCTTAGCTCTGCAAAACTGGGAGAACCACACACTCACAGCCCTCAGAGGAGCCACAAGGACAAATAGTGCAGAGATTTCTGGGGTCAGGTTGAAGGGGCAAGAGGGATCTCAGAGGAGTGCCAAAATGAGCTGCTGTGAAGTGACACAGCAGCTCAATTGCCACTTGGCTGGGAACAGTGGAGCAGAGGTGATGGAGGGGCTGAGATTTCTCAGCCTCCTCTTCTGGTGGGTCCTCCCTGATCTTCAGGACTTGGAAGAGCCATGTCTGCTCCCCCTCAGGCAGGGGTAGGAGGAAGGGTGCATGTGGTGCTCAGGGCACATGGTACTCAAGTCTTTTGCCCTCCAGCTTCATGCTCCAAGCTGTGGTTAGTCTTGGAGACTGTGACCAGGAGGTGGCAGGCTCAACTCGTCAATAAATGGTGGCTCTTCTGCAGGAAAGTCTGGCCTTGGGACAAAATCACTCATAATGTGCTTCTAACCCATCAGAAAGCAGCCAGAGCACTGAAGCGCTGGAGGAAGAGGGGAAAAGGAGACTGTTTGAGCTTCTCTGAAAAGCAACCACAACTTGGGAGAGATGTTTCTGCAACCAAGGCTGATGCCTACCAGGGACACAGTTGTGCTCAGCACTGGGAGTAGGGTGGGGAGAATGGCCAGGCTGGGACCTGAGGAGACTTTCACTCCTTTTTTCGGATAATTCACATGAATCGATGAAAAGGAGGAGCATATCTGCATTTCCAGCTGTCCCTCCCCACCCCTGGCATCCTGGTCCCTGGGAGAGCACTTGAAAAATTGCAATCGCTATAATTAGAAGTAACACTCACTTTCCAAGAGGAAACTGTGCAAAAGGTTGACTTCCTCTTTAATGCCATTTCAACCAACAGATCTGCAGCTCCAGTGGTGAGGGGATATGCTGAGCAGCAGTCTGGATCGCTAAGAAAAATTGAGAGTTTCCTCCCACTTCCACGGGGATTACTCACTCCAGGTGCAAGACACCAGGTCCTAAGATGCAGAGGGGACTGTGGTACTCTGTACTCTCCCTCTGTAGAGTAGAGGCCAGAGGCACTATCTCATCGCTATCATGCTTTGCCCCCAGGGCAACACTGCTGCATACAGAGCTCACTTGGGAATGCCAAAGACATCGGGAACTTCATTGTTGGAGCTTTCAACAGAGCTGCAAGTCACAAGCAAGCTCCTTGTGATTCCATACAAGGGAATATTCACAACAGACAACAAAAATAGCCTCCACCACTACACGTTACAATCACATCAGGGAGTCTCCAATCTCTGCAGTAATAAATGATGTCCTCCCTCCTCACCCAAAGCACTCTGCAAACACCCATTAACCCTCCCAACACTCAGGGATGAGCAGTGGAGATAATAACACAGATCTCAGCCAAAAAAGCATGGCAGGGAGTCAGCAGCAAGGCCTGGTCTGTAACAAACCTGTTATCTTCTCCGATAACACAAGGCAAGTTTACAGAGTGCCTTGTCCTTTTCAACCTTTCTGAGACCTTAAGACCAAAAGAGCTGCTACATCTTTTCCTCCCTCACAGTTATTTTTGTGCTGAGCCCAGGAACCTGTGATGGATAAAAGCACCTGCAGAAAAGACATTGGCCATAACTCAGAATTATTCGGAGCCAAAGAAGCTCCCTATTCCCTTTGGCAGAGTGCTCTGGTGGTTCAATCTCACACTATTGAAAATGTTTGCCTGGTTTCTCATTTGAACTCATCTGCATTTTTCATCCAGATGTTGGTGTTTACTAAGTCCCATCAAGCTGCCTTTGCTGCACAATGTTACTCAAGCACCACAATCAAATCCTTTTGATAAGCTAAAGGCAAAGAGCATTTTCATCTCTCATTGCAGAAAGCCACCAGACCAGTTACTGAAAATGCTCCTTTGGCCATGATTCCTTGTGATGATGGAGCCTTGGGAATTTCTGCAATGCCCTTTCTTGCTCAGACCCTCCAGCCCCTCACTAAATTCACCAAATAAACTCAGGTTCTCTTTCCAACCACCACTGACACAAGGGGTGTTTCAGCTGTCAGCCCTGAGATGGTTTTTTAAAGACAGAATTAAGCTCAGTTGTTTTATCCACAAAAATACCTTAAAAAGACTTTTCCCAAACTTTTTCAGTCAAGTAACCAGACCACATTTTTTCCCACTCCTTTAAATCCAGTCTCAGAAGTGAGATGTGCCATCCCTGAGACATTCGTCACCTTTGCCCTCCTCTGTACTGCCAGAATTAGATCAGAGTATGCCAGCCCAAGCTGCTGATTTCTCCTGCTTCCCCAAAAAACATCTGCAAGGCTGCGAGTTGGTTCTTTTGAAGCTGTGGCTCCCATACAAGGCAACTGATCCCTGGCCAATGCAGGACAGCGGGAAAGGCCTGACCAAGTAAGAGATTTACTTGGCTGAGCATCATTTAATTCTCCACAGGAGAGTGTAGGGGGGCAAAACACAACTGGGTCACCTAAAAAAGTGAAATATCATCCTGTGCCACTTGTTTCCAAAGAATGATTTAGTTTCTGTGAATATCATGCTCATTCCCAAACAAGTAGAGAGGAAACTTTATCTGGTGGTAAGTCAAATGTATTCCCTCCTCCCACTGACTTCAGAGGGAAGAGTGCCTTGGATAGATAAGCTTCTGCACCAAATCTGCGGGTGCTCTCCCCATGTAGCAAGCCTGAATCTCCAGACCTCAGCAGGTACAGGCTGCTCTGCAGCAGGGCTGAGCATCAGCATCTGCCCAGAGATGCTGCGGTTCCCCATTCCTGGAAGTGTTCAAGGCCATGTTGGATGGGGCTTGGAGCAACCTGGGATGGTGGAAGGTGTCTCTGCCCATGGCAGGGGATTGGAATGAGGTGAGCTTTAAGGTGCTTTCCAAGCCAAACCAGTGTGTGATTCTGTGATCAGCATCAGCCCATACCCGCTGCCAGGCTGCAGCTGGCAGGGAGTGTGCAGCACCCTGGGCAAGCTCAGGTCACTCCACACGTGCCTGTGCAGACCTGGCCTCGTTGTGTTTGGAAAGGGAAAGGCGATGGCACATGTCAGGCAGATTAGAAGGTGACAGATAGATGGACAGGCAGGCAGTCTGCCTTTAAATAGTCTTCATATTTCTCCCATGACATCTGTCTGCGAGAGTTCAAATTATGATCCTTTCTTACAGTTTTGAAAGAATTTCAAATGCTTAAATCCCTGTTAAAAACTAAACTAACAAAGCTTGGCTGGATACTACACTTTTAATCCACAATGAAAGCAGTGTGCTGGATTTGAAGGGCTGCAGAGCTCTCATGGAAATACCCTGCAAACACTGAGTCCCTCCTAATGATCAGCCTCCTGCAGAGGTGTCAGATTCAGATCCAGGCCATATCACAGCTATGCTGAGGTGAGTCCACCATAACCTCCCTCTCCTTTGGATTCAGGGATAAGTCTAAATGTGCAGCTTGTCCTGTTTTGGGACACCTCACAAGCAATAACTGTGATGTCGAGGGCCCAGATGCCAGCAGGGATACGGGAGAAACCTTTTAGCTGCCTGTCACCCCAGTGAGTGTGGGGAGAGCAGCAAGCCCAGAACCAAACACTTTCAGCAGGATCACCTGTTGCTGCTGCCCCCCAGGGAAACCAGCCATACCTGCTATGAGCTCTGCTCCCCCTTGTCCAGACACAAGGAGGACATGGCAAGTAAGGCAGGTTCCCAAGGGCATCACTTGTCCAAACCTTTGGAAAAGTCTTTTCACAGCATAAACCCACAAATGATGAACTTCCAGGGCAGATCTCCAGTTCCCATTAGTCTTTATTTATCATCCTCTTTAAGACAGAAGAGTTCACTTCCACCTTCCCATGCTGAGCACAGCCCACTGTTTGAAGAACTGCTCTCAGGCAAGCCCCAGACTTCCCAACTTCGAGCCAAAAGCTGAAGCATGGCCAGAGCACGAGCAAGCAGGACAGCAGAGCAGCTGTGATGCCATCACCCTGCCCACCACCTGCACTCGTGCCCTTCGTTTGCTGCACTGTGGGAGAGGAAGCTCCATTCTGGTTCACCATGCTCTGATGGGGAATTACAGAGGTGGCTCTATCAAGGAGGGTGAAGAAAGGGCCAAGAGTCCACCCTGGCAGCAGCAGTGCTGTGTGCCATACATGGGGACATCCTTGCCCTGGGGACCTCCCCACTGGAGGAACAAGATCGCTGCCAGATGCAGTGCCTGTTCCCCATCCAGCCTGCAGCTGGATCTCGTTGCCTGAGGAAAAGCTTCTGACTTCTCTGACTATTTTGTTTATTCTGCTAAAGACCATAATCATTCTGCTAATTGTTTGGGTTTGTTTGGGGTGGGTTTTTTTTAGCAAGCGCCTATTTTTGTGAGTTCATGTGCTGCGCTCCCTCTGCTGGCAGGCTCTCTTGGGCTGGAGGAGAGAGAGGCTCTGGGGAAGGACCGGTGGAATCGTGGAATCACGGAATGGTTTGGTTGGAAAGGACCTTAAAGTTCATCTCGTTTCAATCTCCCCACTTTCCACTAGACCAGGTTACTCCAAGCCCCATCCAACCCCACCTTGAACATTTCCAAGGGGTGGAAGAAGAGAAAACCAAATCTTTGCTCTGTCTGTGTTTGAAAAGTCACACCACAAAGCCTTCCCATGCCCTGGCTCACCAAATGTGAGTTTTAAGACCTGACAGTGGCATCCTTGTGCCAGCTTTACTCCTCAAGGCCTGGTTATGCTGTGTCTAGTCAAGAAAGACAAATGCATAGTTTGGTAAAATCCAGCTGATCTTTGCCTTAGGTGGAGAAACTCTTACACTTGAAAGTCATGTCAGCAAAGAGAGAGGCTTGTACTGCTGATGGCTTGGAGCTCTGGTGCTCAAAGACCCTCAGCAGGAGTAATTGGTGACATCTGTCACCAATTGTGAGCACAAACATGAAAGCAGATCTTGAAAATCTTGATTATAGGAAACCTCTCAGAGGGCAGGAAGTATGTCCCAAGAAGAAACAAGGGGATGCTTCATTAAGGTGCCTCCCCAAGCTCTTCATGCTTCGGAGAGTGTTTCTCATACACAGAACTGCTATCAAGAGCCTTGGAGGCGCCTTCCCTTTCTGTAAGGCCAGTGAAAGGGATTAAACTCAGGGTGCTGCAGCATTCACGGTGCTGCCTTCATCATGAGAGGAGCAGAGAAATCTTTTGATAGACATTAACCTAAGAGTAGGGTGTTTTTCATCAACCCTATTCAGTAGGCAAGTCAAGAAAGGGTAAGGGCACTCAAAATCAGCCAAATAAAAGGCAAGACAACCCCCCATATAGGTATTTTCTTGCTAAAAATATTAATAAACATTGCACACTGCGTCAGTCTCTGAAGGTCAAAGCAATCTTTTTCCCTGGTGGAAGCTCTAACGGAGATTTTTGAGCTGCATTTTATGCCTAAATGTGCTTCTTTAATGAGTGCAATTCTACATCTGTTCAGGTACATCGCCTTGGTGTACATTTGCTTTCTTCCATGGTTTTATTATACCTATTTGGCTGATGATGCCCAGCCAAAAGAAATGAAAGATACTGGGAAATAAAAAGAGAGTTCCTGAAAGTGTTTATCTTCATGATAAATTTAAAAAGAAAAAAAAAAGCAAAACCAGGCATATGAAGCAGCATCCTTCAGTACCTGTTTGCTGTACGCCTTTTCCTCATATAAAGTAGCATTTAAACAACATAAAAAAGATGTAATGATTCTGCCAGACAAGCCATTTGCTTCCAGCTGTAACATGAAAAGGGAAAACAAGATGCCTGTGAACTACCCACACTGCTGATTCCAAGGCCCTGAGAGCTCCTTGCACTGCCCTGAAGCAATGGAGGCGAGTGGGGGAGTGAGGAGGGGAGTGGAGGGAAAACCTTGATGGAAAACACCCCTCTGGGGCTTGGGCAGCCCAGGCCCTGCTTCATACAGTGCCATGATGGGCTGGCCAGAAAAGGGCTGCTACTGTTATTGTGTCTATACCTCAAAAGAACCTGAAATCTGCGTGTGGGGAGAGCAGGGCATGGGGAGCCACACAGGACATGCTGTGGTGGGGGGCAGTGCTGCCCAGCCTGGGTACACTGCAAATGGGGCAACAGGTCCTGTCCCCAAAAAGGAGTTGATTTTTGTCTCATTTCACATAAACGTGTGACCCATCCCTGTTGGTCAAGTGTTCAAAGCCAGGCTGGATGGGGCTTGGAGCAACCTGGTCTAGTGGAAGGTGTCCCTGCCCATGGCAGGGAGCTGGAACAAGATGATCTTTAAGGTCCCTTTCAACCCAAACCATTCTGGGATTTTATGATTCTTTGCCTCCATGTATCATTTAGATAACAGTGGGCAACAGCCCTTGCAGTTCTGCAGCATTTCAGCCCAATGCTGGCATCAGGGAGAGGTCCCTCCAACGCTTTTCCCAGGAATATCAGGGTTCAAAAGGTAATTCCCCAACTATCTGGAACCAGACTATGTTCCTCAATCTGTGATTTCTTCCACACCTTCCTGGGAGAAGAGAAAAAACATCTAAAACACTATATCTATATAAATTTATTCAAGGTCTATTTCTTCAGTGTCTATGAAAAATGAGGTGTTTGAACCCAAACATCTGCTCTTGGAATTGTTCTCAGGCAGAGTTAGCACTGTCTGAGTCAACAGCTGGGCCTGTGAGGGTCCCTGTGGTTGGCTCCAGCAGCGTGTTCATTACAGAGGTTTTCCAGAGAGCTTTCCTGGGTTTGGATTTTTTTGAGTCTTATCATGTTTTATTTAGGAGATGTACTTACTATAAAGGATTTGTGAGCTAGAAGGGGCTTTCTGCTGTCAAGAGCAGCATCACAAAAAGTAGATTTCTGCAGCTCTCATACCTTATTCCCTTTGTTATTGGTAATTATGTAATGTTAAAAGAACCTGAAGCAGAAGATGTGGGAAGACACAATCTCAGCTCCCCAAACTCACTGTTCTGAGTTAGAGAAACAACAGTGAGTGACAGGTGGCAAAAGACAGATGGAGGAAGGCTAAGAAAGACCTCCAGTTCTATCAGTTTAATTAGTTCTTTCCTTATCAGCTTCAGCCCTCGTCCAGATCTGCTAAGTGGTTTTTCTTAGAGATTGAATGACTACGAATTAGCATGTGGCAGCTCCTTTTGTTACACAACTGCCCAGATTTTTGGCAGTTCAGTCTCTAAAGAGCTGAGCTGCTCTCAAAGCCTGGCTAAGGGGAAGCACACAGACAGCAGCTGAGCTCTCTGAACACTGATCCTCTCACAGGGCCAGGCTGTGATTCCACGGGGCTTCCACACACCCAGGCAACACCCAGAGCCTCACAGGCTGCCTGCAAGGAGTTCCCAGCCTGAGATTTCCCTGGGCTGTGACAGCAGCTTTGGGAGCCAAGGCACCCACAATGCTCCCCCAGAAGCCTGTGTTCAGATTGAACATTTGTGGCTGCATCCACACTGAAGCAACAGCAACCCAGCATGTCCTGGGAAGCATTTTTCACTAGCCTAGGAAACAGTGTTTGACAGGAAATCCATCTTTCCTTCATTTGCAAAGGTGTTTTCCATCTGGGAAAGCAGTGCACTGAAACAATGCCTTGCTCTCCACCCTTCTGCCCAGGGAAGGGATGTAGCTCAGGAAAGGCATCTGTGGGCTAACCTTGGCCCCGAGGGCTCTTTGCTGACTGTTAGAGTGGTGGCAGAGCAGGGAGCTCGTATGTCTCATTTCTACCATCATGTTAACTCGTGTTGTTTTACCTACACAAACCAGACTATACAAACACTGGGGGCTGACCTGTGCAACCATTTCTGGAATATAACCCTCACAAAGGCCACTGCCAGCAGCAAAGAGAAACCCTGAAACTAAAAACTCAAGCAGCAGGTGGACCTTTGCTTATTAGGCAACAATACATCTTTCTTCAGCATATTTGGGATTCAGTTGTGTTTTATAAACTGTAAATTTAAAATGTGACTACCTTTATTCTTTCTAGTCTTGTCCAGAATATTTTCTCACTGATGAAAAAGCTGATTTTTGCTTTGCTACAGAAGTCAGGAAGTGAAGCCACATTTTTCCTGCAAGGCATAGGCACACAGCACTTTTCATGTGCTTGAGGACATTTAAACAGGGACTCTTTGAGCCACACAGCTGAGTGGTGGGTTTTTTCCCCTTCTGATATTCATCCCTCTGATGCTTAGGTGACAGCAGGACAATATATGTCAGTTCTGCAGCATGAGTTGAGAGAATAGATGCATTACTGCATTTGCAGATTTAAAGCACAGGAACAGGCAGCTCGATCTGCACTGGCTCTGATAAAACTGTGGAGTCTGTCCTGAATTTCTGTTCATGAGTAACAAACAGTGTGGAGGTGGGAGCCTGCACTTTGTTATAGACTCATCAATATAACATTATAATGAACCATTTATGAGCAAGCCTTGTGAGTAACTATTTCACTGAGCTGGATTTATTTAAGGGCTCTGATAGAAATTCAAGATTTTTCAGCTTTGTGTAGCTATTGACCTGACCTTAACTGCTTAAAAGATACATAGATTAGCTGAAAAGAATCTGAGCTGCATTAACTATACACGAAAAGAAGCACAGACTTAGGCTCCATCACTGAAAATATGGCAAATATATACATATATATATACACAAAGGTGTACCCAAATTCTGTAGGTGCATCCCTAGATATTACTTGTGTGCACAGTTATTTTGAAGTGTATTCAAACCTGCAGCAAAGCACTAGAACCGAAACTTTTCCTTTGCAGTTACACAGACACACGATCGCAGCAGTCACGCAAGGCTGGCAGCTGAGAAACCACCTCCTGCACCTTCTGTGCTGCCTTTGAACCTGTGCACCACATCAAGAGTGAGAGGAAAACAGCACGCCAAGCACCTCAACAAACATGGATTATCTTGTTTACTGTAACCACTTAAAATGGCCAAGGCAGCCTCGAGTTCTCCAGGAGTCAAGTACTTTGCCCTGTTTCTATAATAAGGCCTTCTCATGCTCTGCCTGCTTCCCACATGATGTGTCCTGAGTTAAACAGGACTTGGAGAAGGTGGGGCCTCCACCAGACAGCTCAGGAAGACTTCAAAAGTTTCAGTTCCTGAACAGGTTTTGTAACAACACCACCCTGAAGCAAGAGATGAGGAGGCAGTTTGGCCGCAGAGGCTTAAACGGAGCTCCCCGAGTTGTTCATCTCAGCCTGTGCTGCTCCTCCGGGGCACAGAAGGCACAAGCAGCTCATGGTATATTAATTGGCGAAAATACCAATTCTTCCTGTGAATTAGACCCGTCTGGCATCCCACTTGCAGCCTCCAATGTCATCCTTAGACCCACTTCCTCCCTCTCGTCAGCACATCCTGTGTGATTTCCTGCGTTGTTTTGCAAGACCCGTACAAAAGAAAGGATTCCTCATTTATAGAAAGCCTTTTTCCATCTTTAGCAGCTTTTCTTTCAAATCTGCTTACAAACCTCCTCTTTAAAGCATTTTTCTAACAGGTTTTCTTTTTTTTTTTTTTCATTTTTCTTATTTTTTCCCTAGAATTCAGGGTATTTTTCTCTCCAGTCAAAATCCTCTTCCTCACGTTTTGTTGTTTTATTTTAAAAAAATACAAATATTGTTAACATAGAACCCCCCAAATTCACTATTTCTATTACAAAATATATTTTCTAGGATACAGCACATCAAAATTTTTGTTTCATGCAGAGGAATTAATTTTTCACTGAAATCACTTATTGATCTGAATAATCACACACATCTTGGGCTTTATTTCAAAAAGAAATTAATTTCCTTTCCATCTTCATCCAAAATCCACCGTGAAGAGCTGATGTGTTCAGTCATTTGCATGCCCCATGCACCACTCCCACTGTTGCTGGGATGTCACTCCCTCCCACAGGCGTGGAAACTGCTGACTCAATGCCTCAGACCCAGCTCCAACACTGCTTTGGTGGATCCTAAACTGAGATAAGTTGGCATCTCTTCTGGCAGCTCCTGAAACTGAGTTTTGGCAGAAATTTAACCTCTTATTAGATTCTTTTAGTCTCAGTTAAACTGCAACTCATCTTCCATTGTTTTGTGACCAACACTGCAAACACCCTAAACTTTCTTCTTTTCTATTAACGTGCAAATTAAATCAATTGACCTTCCTGCTGGTCGTGTTCATCAGGGTACAGATGTCTCTGAGGAGAACCCAGCTGAGTCAAAGGCTTACACTCCACCATACTCCTCTGCTCTGAACATGTTATTCCCCGTGGCTTGTCAGCTTGCCTGTTTAGAGTAAAACCAATTTACTCAGTCTTTCTTGTTATTAAAAACATTGCCTGTGTAATAAACCCGGGGATCTGTGCAGGACAGACAAATTCAAAGGCTTGTTCACACCATGGGGATCAAACACGTTTGTTCCCCGTGACCAGCAGCATTTCCTGCGAGGATAATAGTTTCTGGTTACCACAGGCTGTCACATATTTATTACAAATTCCAGTTTCTACAAACTAAACAAGGATGCCTCGGGCTGCCCTTCATGTGAAACTTGACAGGTTTGGTTCACATGGCTTGGTGAAAACAATGTCAGCTCCCACAGTTTGTCCCTGGCTTTGTGTTAATTTTCCCTGTGTCCTTCAGTTCTGGCAGGCCCCTTGTCACATTTTAGCCATAATATCTGCGTTTAATCCACCTTGAGTATAATTGTGACCTGCAGTCATTGGTCATCTTGTGTTAATCTGCAGTCAGCTGTTTTACACTGAGGGTTGAAACCAGGAGCTAGACTCCAGGGTTTATTCTAGAATACTGGAGAGGCTCCAAGGAACCTGTTTTAGTAGCAGCAAGATAAATTTGACAGTAGTTTCTGTTTTATACAGACTGCTTTCAGAAGGTGTTGACCTAACCCTGCTCCTCTGGGCTTCTCTGTCATGATGTCATCCCAAGTGTGAGACCCCTGTATTGCCAGGTCTCTGTTCAAGAACTGTGGTTTGCCAGTGCTGGGATTGTGGCCAATGCTCTCCAGCTGCTGTGAGTGCTGCACGGACACGGCAGCAGCAGCAAGGGATGAGTGGAAGAACTCCCCAAGCCCCAGTTTTAATATGGGTGCTGAGTTTGCAATCTTTAGTCAGCTAATTACCATTTGTGGCCTCAGTAACATGAGAATTGTGCTACTTGGGACCTTCCCAGGCCTCTGACAAGGATCAGCTGGTTAATGTATGTGGAAGGTTGGAACACATGTGATGCTTTTGAGCAACAGATATATTGGGATTTCTTGATCTCCTGAGTAATTGAGATTCTGTGGCTTGTAGCTTCAGCCACAAGTAATCAGCACATGCAAGGCAGCATCAAGCATCTTTGGGCTTTCTATACTTGGCAAGGTCAGGGCACCCCTCGTGGCTTTGACTCATGCCCTCTGCTCACGCTGCAGTGGAACAGCCACTCAGTGCTGGGACTGAGATTGAACCACAGTTCCAGGAATGCTGCCTGGCCTGGCTTCCCCACTGCTCTGAACTGGGAAGCTGTGCTGACTTACTCTGGCCAGCTCCTGCCTGCCCAATGCCTTCTTTAGATTGCAGTTTGGTTTAGATCTCAGCCTGTCCTGGAACTGAGGAGGGCTATGAATCTCTCAGGATGTGTCTGACAAGCTGACATGGTCTGAGCTACTGAAACAAAACACAGGCCATGGCAGACTTTCCCTGTGATCCCCGGACATTTACAACCCTCCTGTTTTACTGTGCAGGCAAAATTATTCCCTGTTAAGTTATGTCTCTGCTGCAGATATTCTGCTTCCACCCAGAGACAGCTTTTTTCAGAACTTGAAAACAATGTTCTTTAACCAACTGAATTGGACTTTGAATCTCATGAGTGGCAGGGACTAAGTACACTGTGTCTGTAATGCCCCATCTGTCTTCTCTGAAGCTGTTACAGAGCACAGCCAGAGGACCTTTGGGCTCAGGAAACCTGAACTAAAAATAGTAATTACTGGAAAACAAAGGGGACAACCTGACCCCACAGCTGGCAGTGTTAGTACAACAGCAGTGGCACATAATTGGCTGCATATTTCTAAACTACACCTGAGAACATCTTCCAGGAGGTTCCAAGGAGAGATGCATGCAGAGCTCTGGCAGGTGGTTTCTCCTTGCAGGGGAGAGGGCTCCTTGGACTAGCCAGGCCCCATCCCAAACTAGGCTATTTGGCACATTGCAGCTCAACTACCTGCAAAATAGCTCAAGTGGACCAGACCTGATCCTTTCCCTGAGAGCAGAGGATTTGAACAGCACAGTGAAGCTCTAAATAACTCTGAGAAATAAGACTGGGCCATTGTAAGAGTGACCCCCTGTGTGGTGGTAGAAATCCCAGTCCCCTATTATTCAGCAGTGAATAGATGTCCTGCAGTTCAGGCAGAGAAAACGAACAGAGTATGAGAAGCAATAAAGATGTGAGTTTGTGAGGGTTAAAGAACAGGTCAGCATCAAAGCCACAAGCATCTTCTGAGCCTGACAGCAATATTTTTATTCACTGGCTGTACTAAAGAAGCTATTGGCACCTGAAATTAGTACTAATGTCAGCTGACATCATCTAGTCCCTCTCTTGGCCAGATGGCCTTTATATTTTTTCATGGAACTCATACCAGGTAACTCAAAAACCTCTGTCCTCATACACAAATGTAATTCTTCTGTAATTTTCATCTTTTCCCCCCTTTAGGCTGCGTTGCATCTCACAGCTGCCATAAAGATGACTTCAAGACAGAGACACACACACACACAGAGGACTATTCCTAAACCAAAAGCATCCATCTGTTTAACACAGCCCAAGAGAGGGCAAGGTATGTGATGTTCACCGAGCCCACTGCTGAGAAAATGAAAACCATGCTGGCCTCCCACATCTTCATCATGGATAACAGTTACTTCAGAAGGCAAGCTCAGCATAGATAGAGAGCAAAAGAAAGAGGCCGGGGTCATCAGGCTGCTCAGAGTCGCAGAAGCCCCAAATCACCTTGAAACCTGAGACTCTGCTCTGAGGAGCTGGGACTGAGTCAGTCATCAGAGGATCTCTCAGCAGAGATCAGGCTGTAGCAGGGAGAGGCAGGGCTAATGAATGCAGTGTATCAATCAGACTTGTTCAGCCTATCCCAAAATGTCACTTTTCAGATGTTCTCTGCGTTATTAGAACCAGGAAGAGCAGAAATAATAAAGGACATTTCATTTTTCACTGTGTGTTCAAGTTTACCCACTGCTTTTCATCCGGGGACATCCTCTAATCCATGTTGTAAAATGGAATTAAACTCAGGGAAAACATTTCAATTATTATCATAGATGTTTTGGTAGGGCAAAATTCTCTTTCCTTACATTAGAGAAGAAATGAGATTTGAAATGGAAGTTTGTACCACAGTTCTATGGTCCCTTACACCAGGTTTGAGCACTACTGGATCACTCAGCAGGACAAATTCAATCCAGATCATGCCTGAGCACACAAAGACATTTCTGTTGAATCAGCCAGAGCACAGAACACGGTTTGTGCTGGCTCTGTGCCAGCAGCAGGAAGAAAGACAATATCTACCCTGGCATAAAGCCTACCAATACAGACTTCATGTCATAACTTCTTGAACAGTTTTGAATGGGATCAGTGCTTTGGGTTGTGTGGTCTGGCATTTTGTACCCAGGAGCCCTAGGGCCAGGTTTCCTGTATCATTGACCTCTGGCCATTTTTGCTGTGCTTTAAGTGTTTCTCTATAAAATTTTCACTTATTCTGGGAGACCCTTACCCCATCTGAGTCCTTGTTGTAAATCCTGGTGGTGCTGTATTGTATGTAATACATATAATATAGATCTCTCTCTCAACAGCTTTTCACAGTTTCTCCCAAGGTCCTGCAGATTTGTGTGTGTATGTAATTGTGTGTAAATTTTGTAGTACAAACATCCCAGCTGTTTTCTCCTCTGGGCCAACGGATGCACATGAGCTGCCATTTGCTCCTGCAGCTCCTCTGATGTTGCCCTTGTAGCCATGGGAACTGCCAGTGCTGACCTCTCAATCCGTCTTTATAATGTTCATTAGTGGCATCTGACTCCTGAAGGGACCTTTTCCACATCTCCATACTGCAGAACTTGGGTTGGAAAGACTGTGCTTGCTTTCATTCCCTGAAGGTGCTGTTTTCTAAGAAAACTGATGGAGTGCCAGGCTGTCATTCCCTGAGAAACTTGGAACAATCTTCTTTCTGAGCTGTTTTACCTGCTGACACTTTTTATCCAGTCAGTTTTACCAAAGTAATCCTTCTAATTTATTGCCACAGGCTGGAGTTTGTGTAGTCTTTGAGAGAAAACTCGTACTGGAAAAGTTGCTTATTTTAGAACCCACAGCCTCAAGGAAGATATTTTCCCCTAATCCTAAACTAAATGATATCATACTTGGCTAGTGCTGTAACCATGGTACTGAAGTTATTTATGACTCTGAAATTAATGCTATAGTTAGCAACACTGGAACAGGGTTTCTTCTATGCTACTGTCCAACTGCCTCCCTCCCCCAGCCTGAGGCTACACTGGAAAGCAAGACAGAGTGTCTCCAGAGGGTCTTTAATTTGCTGTAAACAATGTCAGCCTTTGCTGATTTCCAAAACTTGGCAACACACAAGTGGATATGTACAAAGATGCGTCTTTTAAGCAAAACAAAGCACTTGGCTATGTTTTTATTGATCTTATTTTGTGAGGAGATTTATTTGTTTTTTCTTTGTTTTAGTTCTTAAAGTAAATGTTAATTTCCGTGAAAGGACCTGGAACTGCAGTGCACAGAGCCAGGGCTGGCAGGAGGAGGGAGAGCTTGTACGCTACTCATCAGCTGTAACATCGAGGAATCACCACGAGGCCAAAGAGGAGAGGTCAGCTTTTATTCCTGGGACACCCCAAAAGTCACCTCGTTGCAATGGGTAGCCTGTGTATACAACATATCTGAGGCTCAAACCAACATTATTCCAGTCTGATCCCTCTACAAAGATTCCAGAGAAGGTTGGGAAGAATCCAGCAAAGTAGAACAGAGGAAACATAGAAAACCACACAATGCTAAATCCCTCCTGGTCAAAGATCAGGCAGCTCGCTGCTCCCGTGGCACAGCCCACTGCCAGGAACCTTCACAGCCCTATCCTGGGGCTCAGATGGCAGGCTGGGGACACAGACACCTCTCTGCTCTTGGAGGGCACTCGTGCCAGCAGCAGTAGCTTCTGCATGCCTTACACAGCAGAGCACCTCTCAGTCAGGGAATGAAGAGAACCATAAACCAAGACTGCAATAAAAGAATTGAAATAGAAACATAAAGGGCAAAATGTTTTAGAAAATAAATAAATAAATAAATTTTAAAATAATAAAACAGAGGAGAAAGGAGAGACAGAGCCAAGAAGTATGAAGAAGTGATGGGATCCTGCTCTGGGATGCAAGAGCAGCCCATTTGCTGATCCATGACTAAAGGCAGTTTGAGTAACTTAAGCTCAGGTCACAATAAATGCAAGTCCCCAGTCTCAGTGCCTGCTCTTGGACAGCAAACTGAGATACAGACACAGCACAGCATTTCTGGATACTCATGCCATGCTTCCATCTGATGTAGCTGTCTGCCTTCATGTCACATCTGCCACCTGAATTAGCCTTTTTATGCTGCCTCAGAACTCCAGTTAACAGAGCAGTCTAATTATGCTTGGGCCAAGAATAAGGAGGAACTAAACTGTTACCCCTGGTTTAGGGCTTTCCAGATACTCTGGCCTTGGGCCTTGGAAGGAAGTCTCAAGGCCTTCAGCAAGAAGTAGATAAAGCATTCTGGGAAAATTTATTGGGTGAGAATGTAGCATTTATTTGGAGTTTCAGTTTTATTTTGGTTTACAGTCTAAACTTTCAATTCCCAGAGCCACGATTCTCCCATTGCCTTCACGGGATTTATAGTGGAGTCACTTGACCGGGTTTTGCTATGTCTAACATGTTTCTTTATTTTTTCCTTTTGAAATTTTTTCTCCTTTTGACCACAGGGAAAGGAAATAAATCATCTGACATCCTGCCAGCAAACTGCCATAGGCACTTTGAGATTGGAGGCATTTCTCCTGCCCCAAAAGAGCATTAAAAAAACACTGGCTGATAACTTGGATGGGGTTCAGGTATGTTTGTGCACATACCAACAGTTAAAGTGATTTCTTTTACTATCTTATCTGTCCATTTCTGGTTTTAAAGGGGAGGAAATTTGGCAGGCAAGTTACTCTTGGAATGCACTCAGTAAACCATGGGCAAGAGAAGTGAAGAGTATAAACAGAAATAACCATAGGTACAGCAGCTGGGAGCCTGACTGCTGCCTTCTATTCCTGGCTTTACCCATGACTCAGTTGGTGACCTTAGAAAGCCACTTCACCTCTCCATGCTCCGGCTTTCTCACAGGCCACCCCAGGCAGAGGGACTCTGTGTCTCCCAGATGGGTGTTTCTGGAGGGAAAACCTTATCCTGGCAGACCCAGACTCTTCCACCACCCAGGATCAGGATGTGGTGCCTCTCTCCCTGAGGGGAGCTGACAACTTTAACCGAGTGCATTTTGTGAAGGAAAAGCACTATAACAAAATGTTGCTAATTATAGCATGACAGCCTACAACACATTCCTGCTCTGGACAGAACTCTGCTATCAGCCAACTTAATTATACAGTACCTTGCCCAGTTCCCTCCTTATTAATTGTGGCCAAAGCACTGAGCAAAGCCAATTTGCTGCTTGCTCTCCGTTTCTCCTTATCCAAGAGCAATTCCTTGACAGCTAGACCGTGAGACTGCTACGCTGGGTTGTTTCTGTTCCCCTGCCTGTGCTTCCCCCCCAGCAGTTGTAAACATGTCTCTCCACTTTGTTCCTGCCCGCCTGGAGCAGATTCCTGGGATGTTAATGCCAGATACAGCCCTGCCCTGGGACTGGCAGTCCCATGGTCAGAGCAGGATGGAGCTGTGCTCCTGCACTGGGAACCTGCAAACACCCTGGAATGGGCCACTGGAAAGGCAGAGCCCATTTTTACAGGAAAGGCTTTTTTAGTGGGAGTCTCCCACACTGATCAGCCAGAGGGGGCCTTCTATACATCTCAACCCCGAGGCTTTACCCATGGGGCAGTGCCAGGAAAGCCAAGTGAATGAGCAGAAAAGCTAAAGAAACATTTAGAGAGCCCACATGCACTGTTAGCCCCTCTGCGTGCATCAGGACCAGCAGCAGCACAAAGACATCCTGGATCAATCTAATTTCTGTGTAAAAACAGGAAACTGCCCCTCCCTTCGCCAAAGCAGAGGAAGATCTGCATGGCTTGTATCTGTATCACCAAGAAAAGGGGCATGGAAGGAGCAAACAGCTCCTTTCATCTTATCCTGGAGCATGTCAAAAAGAGATGCCTCAGTCAATTTGTTCTGGTGATGTTTTTAAGTCTGTCCCCAGGACAGGTCTTGGACAACACTGAGAGGATCTTTACTCCAACAGGACTCAGATCAGACAGGCTCAGACCTCTCCTGACACCCATTTCGAGCAGGAGTAGCAGATGGGGGGTTGGCTATGAGCAGCAGGGCAGCGGGGGCTTCCCCAAAACACCCAGGGCACTTCATGTGGGGCCTCTGGCTCAAATTCATCTTGGGCTCGTGGCAGCTGAACCCCAGTGCTGCCTTATCTGCTGGGTCTTAGTGACCAGAAGGAAATGAATCCTCACACACAAGCCCAGCAGCCCTCCCCTCCTCCTCCAGCTCTCACAGCAGGGAAAGCCGAGATTGATTCAAGATTGAGAAAAATAAACCCTTTCCCTTCAGAAATGGTGCTTTCCACACTGGATCAGGCATTGTAAGGCAGGGGAAAGGCTCTTATTTTTCACTCTTAATTCTGTAATGAAAACACCTCAAGAGTGCAGGGATGTCAAATAATACCTTGCGTCTGCCCCACATCCATTACAGAAAGACAAGGGGAAAGTGAGAAAACATCTGCATTCTTCCTTCTTGTCTTTATTCCCCTGGATTGAAGTAAATCTACTTTTACTCCGTCATCTCACAGGATCTCACTGATGTCAGATGAAAATATAAATCCTGCTATGTAGTTGTGCTTGTTCTGGAATTGCACACATGTAAATCAGGCTGCAATCAAAGCTTCACCCATTTCAGTGTCACCTGATTGACGAGAAATAGGGATTGTTTGGTGTTAAACCAAAAACCACATACAAAAATCATTGTTCTACGTGTTGAATTTGTTCTCAGCTTTGTATACGTGAGAAACCTCAAAGTCATGAGAAGCTTTTCCTGACAATGAGTCTTGGACCTTGCTGTGTTAAAACGGAAATATCAGGATGATATTTGTTCACACACTCATAACCACTGGGGGTTTTTGTCTGCTGTTGCAGTCAGCAGGTCATGCACACTTGTGCTTAGATGTGTCCACACAGGAATCCACCTGCAAACAAAGAACTGCAACAGAAGTTGTGGTTTTGTTATTACTGGCCAAGACTGAGATTGTGTGAGAAAACCCCTTCCCAGTTCAGATGGAGGAAATGGAAAGCACCAAGATTCATTACTTTGCTATTCAACAGAACAGATTTCTAATGAACTGTGTGTACCAAATGATTTAGAGAGGAGGAAGCAACAGAGAGATGGTCTTCACACCAGTGGACTCAAAACCGGATAATTTCAGTTTTGGGGAAGATTATACAGCTAAGAGTATCTTCTGTCTTATGCGAAGTATTTTCTTTTCATTAAAGACACCTGACCTCTCAAACCTTCCCCTCAAATACGCTGTTCTCATCTCTAATCATCAGCATCACCAAAGACTGTGGACTTGCCATTAGCCCTCCACACACCTGCAGGGGTTGTTCCACCTGCCTGTGATGTTTTGCACAAGGACTACACCAAGCTCGCCAGTTTTTACAGGTGGAAGGTCTCCAAAGTGTCTCTCAATTCCTTCTTCATTTTAAAAAGTCAAAGATGTTTTTGAACCATCAAAGCATATATAGATTGAAACAGGCTGGATTTGGTCCATCCTGTGGTGAAGGAAAGGGCACAGCTGCCCAGATCTCCTCTGCCTGCCTTAATTTCAGCCAAAAGTAACCAGAGGAGTCCAGCCACCTCAGTTTGTCCTTATTGTCACTTCTTCCAACTTTTTTCTGACATACGTCACAGCAAGTGTTCAGCCATCTGTCAAACACTGATGAGAGTTTCAGAAAGTCTGTAGCTCACCAAGAGGCTCAGATGAAAACCATAGTGGTTATAAGGTTTTTAGTGCCCTCCAAGACACTATCAGCTTGTGCCACCCAGCAGAAGAGCTGATAATTTCCAGTGATTCCTTCAAGCAGGGCATCTCAACAACACCATAGGCAGGCTTTGGGGCCTTTAGTCACATCCTGGTGGTGCCTCAGGAACACCAGCATTAGCCCTTTTGGCCAAGACTTGTGCTAAGCTCCTTTTCCCTGCCCCTTCCCAGCCTGGCACTGTGAAAGCAAACAAACAGCTCTGGGAGCTGCAGAATTTGCAGGGCCTGGCTTTCAGCAGGCTGGAGTCTCTTGGGGGACCGACCTGGGTGCCTGAGAGGGCACAAACTACTGAAGTTTTTCCCACGGTTTGGGCATCGATCAAATGTCAGGTCCATGTGGATTCTCTGGTGTCTAATAAGGTCTGACAGTATGTGTTGGTTTTTCTCACAGTTGCAGACCTGGCAAGGTCATTCTTTGCCCAGCTGTTTGTAATGGCAGCAACTGAGCCCTAAATAGTGTCAGTCTTTGATAAAACTGGCCATAGGGTTAAAAAAAAAATTAAAGAGAAAAATTTGGAAGAATGTGAGTGGGATGATATACAATGTGGTTACATAAGCTCTGGTAAATGAGGAAATCAAAATAATCGACCCTCTTCCTTCAGAATTTGGAGCTGTGCTGTTCCTGAGAGTGCAAAATCCTTTTTTAAACTTTGCTCTATGACCTGTGGAAAGTAACACTCCAGAATGTCAAGTTGCAGCTTTACCTTCAAGCCTGAGTACAGGAGAGACAATCTTTGCACTTCAGGCCCCTGTGGAAAAGACTTGACCCCAATCAGAATGACTCTTAAGTCCACATGTGAGCAGTCACAGGGAGCCAGAGAGAAGCTCAGGTTTGTAGCACATCTGATAACTCAGGTAGAGATCAGGGTGGGAAATGTGGCTCTGACATTCCCCAGGAAGGTCTGAGGCTTTAAAAGAATAAATAAGGGCTATAAAGGATGCCCAGGTATTTCTCCAAAGGGAATTAATTAGCTCTGATGGGACTGCACAGCTCAAATCATGTATTGTGCACAGACAGCTCCACAACTGAGATATGCAGAGTGGATTTATGCCCTGGAGCAGGGCTGGTCTCCAGAGTAGCTCTGCTTCCTACATCCACACGTGCCAGCTTCTGTGAGTACACAAGACCATCACCTCACCATGTCCTCATATGCCCTCAGCAGACAGGAGATGCATATTCAAGCACAGGATGAACATGACCTTTAAAATTTCAGCTCTGACAGCACAAAGTTGCTTCTCCTCTCCCCCCACTTGGGCTGTAGTAGCTCAGGTACTGATGCCTCCTCACAGCCCAGTCCCAGGTACATCTCTTCTGGTTACTCCAGTCCAAATACACCCTGCTTCTTGGAAAGCTTTAGAAAGCCCGGATAGCCAATGGGAGAAAGAGGCTTTCCTAAAGCAAAACATCTCTGCAGCCTTCATCCATCCAGTTGCATCACCTGCCAGCCTCTCCAGGAGCACATGAACTGGAGACACCCTGGGAGGGATCAGCCCATTCTGCTGCTGCAGCCAGGCTGATACAGCAGAACACTTTGAGGTGGGATTGAGCAACTGGTGACAGGATTTCTCCACCAAATAGTGCTCTGCAGATCTGTTGGGAGTCTTGCTGTATCTCAGTCCTGACACAGGCTGACTCCTCTCAGATATTCATCAAAAGAGGCTTCCTACTACTGAGCATCCTGCCTGGAATTACTGGACTTCTTTTCTTTGAAGAGGAAAGCAAGCTCAGCAGGTACTTGCGCTGTGCTCTAATTGCAGCTCCCTGCTGCTCATGGCAGAGTTCACCTCTGCTCACCCAGCACCTTCTCAGAATCACAGAATCAGATTGAAACAGAATTGTTTGGGTTGCAAAAGTCCTCTTAGATCACTGAGTCCGACCATTACCCCTGGATAGCCAAGTTCACCACTAAACCATGCCCCCAGGTGCCACATCTACATCTCTTGTAAATCTCTCCAGGGATAGTGACTCCACTGCCCTGGGCAGCTTGTTCTGATGCTGGACAACCATTTCTGTGAAGAAATTTTCCTGGATATCCAACCTATGCCTTCCCTAGTGCAACTTGAGGTTATTTCTACTGGTCCTGTCTCTTGTCACCTGGGAGAAGAGATCAGTCCCCACCTCGGTCCAGTCTCCTTTCAGGGCCTTGCAGAGTATGAGAACGTCCCCCTTGAGCCTCCTTTTCTCCAGATTGAGCCCTCCCAGTTCCCTCAGCCTCTCCTCATCAGACGTGCTCCAGCCCCTTCACCAGCTGTTTCCTTCTCTGGACACGCTCCAGCACCTCAGTGGCATTCTTTCCACGAGCCCCAAACTGAACACGGGATTTCAGGTCTGGCCTCAGCAGTGCCAGGCACAGGAGGGCTGGTCACTGTCCTGGTCCTGCTGACCAGGTCCGAGCCCACCCAGCAACACCATCAGAAAATTAGGGGAAACGCCAATGGAGAGCCCAGCTGCTGCTGTCGAGACTGGCGATCTCCCTTCGGATGTGCCCGTGGGGTACCCGAGGAACTCGACAGCAGCTCCCGGGATGGTGCGCGGCTGTCCCGCCCTCCTGAGCCGGAGCTCCTCCGCTCCGCAGTGGGTCCGCTCCCCGCTCGCTGCCCCTCTCCCCGCATAAGGCCCTTCTCCCCGGGACCAGCGGGGGTCGGGAGCCGCCGGAGACCCCTGGAGCCGGCAGGGACCCCCGCACCGCCGGGCATCCCTGAACCGCCGGACATCTCTCCGAGCCGCCCCGACCTCCCCGAGCCGCGGGACGCCTCGCACCACCGAGGACCCCCGAACAGCCGGCCCCCTCCTCCGAGCCGCCAGGACCCCTCCGAGCCTCCGGGACCCCCCCGAGCCGCCGGGACCCCCCCGAGCCGCCGCCGGCCGCGCTCCCGGCGGAGTCGGGCGGCACCTGCGGGCAGGTCCCGCTACTGCAGCGGCGGGAACGGGGCTGGGACCGGTGGGACGGGTCGGGCGAGGAGCGGGTGCGGTAACGACGCGGGGGGACGGGCAAGGGGGTGCTCAGGGCAGCGCTTCTGCCCCAGACTGTCACCCTTCGGCACAGACACGGCTCGACCGATGCTGCCGCTCTCTCTGCCGGTGCCTCCGGGCGCGGCAGGATGCTGCCCGTCCTTCCCGGGAGCTCCTGCTCCGACCCTAGGCTGGCAGAGGGGGAAAGCAGCTTTCCAGACCCGTGGCAGTGTTCCTGGCTATTGATCGGAGCATTTCTAACCGCCAGAAAGGATGCAGGGCCGAGCTGCCTGAGCACCCAGTGTTACGAGCCTGGCTGTTCACTTACAGCTCCACCGTGCAGGTGGTTTGGGAGGGCCAAGCATTTACCCCCAAACCACATTTTTTCATAAAAGGTGTATTCTCTTCACTATGTGAAGAAACAGGCTGGATGGACAATCACATGGAATTACAAGCCCAAATCACAGAATCCTGGAACCCTGGAATGGTTTGGGTTGGAAGGGACCTTAAAGCTCATCTCTTTCCAATCCCCTGCCATGGGCAGGGACACCTTCCACTAGACCAGGTTGCTCTGAGCCCTGCCCAACCTGGCCTTGGGCACTTCCAGGGATGGTGCAAAAGTTTGTGGGGATTTCTAAAAATCCCAAACACACACACTACAAAGCAGTTCCTGAAGGCGTGGGAGCCTTTATGGGCATTTGTGAGCTTCCAGTTAAATGAATCGCTAAAGAAAATCAGGAGGGCTGGTGGCCCGGTCACACAGCAGGAGGGAGCAGTCTGGCAGTCACAACTCCACACAGGAGCTGCTCTCAAGATTTTAAAAAGCTGCAATCAGAGGAAGGACCCTGCTTTGTCCACAGAGTTCCTTGGGCAGCTCCTCCCTGGGTGAAAGCTGTGTAGATCCCACTGTAGTGATCTGGGTGGGTGAAAAGAGGAAAACAGGACAGGGCAGGGCAGGTTGAAAATGTGAGAGGCACATCGAGTCTATCCAGCCCCTCTGTGCAGAGGCAGCAGGGCTCAGTTCAGAGACACTGATTGCATGGCTGAGGGTTGGGGTGGTGTTTGCAGCAGAGCAGTCACATTTGGGGCCTATTTTAAACACATCCCCCACATCGCAGAGCGCACGTCTCGAGGATTGAAATAGAGAGTGATTTGATCATTGTCTCTCCCAGAGAAATGGGTTTTAATGAAGTTTTAAATAATGAAGTGGGATAATTTCCCTGGCTGGCAAGATCATGAAATTTTTAAGTCTCCTTTCTCTCCCAAAGTTTTATCACCCTTTATTTTTAGTCATGCATAATCCCACCTTCTGAGAAAAAAAACCCTGAGAAATCACTGATACAGGGAAAGCCGCTGCTGGGCAAGGACACTTAGGTGGGAAGAGGTCTGGGGGCAGTTCCACAGGCAGCCCTTCCCCACATCCCAGGGATGAGCAAGCACTGTACAGGGGCAAAGGGGATCCCCAGCACGGGTGTAGGGTGCCAGTATTGGGTACCTGATGTTGGTGCCTGGTGCTGGGTGTCAATACTCGGTGCTGGGTGCCAATATTCAATACTGGATGTTGATGCAAGGGGACAATCGGGATTATGATGCTGATGCCTGTTGCTGGTGCAGGGTGCCCGTATTGGGTGTGTGGTGCTGATATTGGGTACCAGTACTGGGTATATGATGGGTGACAGTACTGGGTCCATGGTACTGGTGCTGGTTAGCAGCACTTGGTGCATGGTGCTGGTCCTGGTTATCAATACTGGGTGCATGGTGCTGGTATTGGTTACCAATACCGGGTGCAGGGCGCTGGTCCTGCTTGCCAGTATCTGATGCAGGGTGCCAGTACTGGCTACATGGTGCTGGTGCTGGGTATACCAGTACGGGGTATATATGATGGGTGACAGCAGTGGGTGCCTGAGGCTGGTGCTGGGTACTCATCCTGGGCACCGGCGCCGGGGCTGTGCGGGGTGTGGGTGTGGGAGCGCGTGTGTGTGTGCGTGTGTGTGTGTCTCTCTCTCCTGTGTAAGTGTGTGTGTGTGTGAGTGTGTGCAGTGAGGAAGTGCCAGGGCTGCAATCGCTTTCGGAAGTGGCCGGCGGGGCCGGGCCGGAGCCTGCGCAGTTGCCGCCGCCGCCGCCGCTCGGCTCNGTGCCTGAGGCTGGTGCTGGGTACTCATCCTGGGCACCGGCGCCGGGGCTGTGCGGGGTGTGGGTGTGGGAGCGCGTGTGTGTGTGCGTGTGTGTGTGTCTCTCTCTCCTGTGTAAGTGTGTGTGTGTGTGAGTGTGTGCAGTGAGGAAGTGCCAGGGCTGCAATCGCTTTCGGAAGTGGCCGGCGGGGCCGGGCCGGAGCCTGCGCAGTTGCCGCCGCCGCCGCCGCTCGGCTCCCGCTGCCGCTCCCTCTCCCTCCGGTGCC